>OY720675.1:171902609-172039407 GCA_963170755.1 Amphimallon solstitiale | reverse complement strand
GTGACAAGCCAAGGTAATTTTATATGTTTATATGTTGTTATTTCTAATTTATAATTTTTTTAAGAGGTTAAATGATAAAATATATTTAATTTTATTTAGAAGGTATAATTTATTTCACAACCTTACAGCTCTGGATAGATTAGGATTTATGTCTATTAATTTTATTTTCTGAAAGTTTATTTCGTCCAATATTATAAATCTAATCTTCAGCCGTTTTAGACACCAATAATGACAACTGCGAACAGCCAAAACTAATCAAAACAAATAAACAAGAACTGATCAGCTGACTTCTATCAACTTTGCTAGCAAGTAGCACATCCAACAACATAAGATTAAATTTTGAATTTCACTCAACTGTTGTCGATGTAGCGTACGCTACCGATGGAGCAGAGCATGTGCTTCTGCTGAATGCAACCAATGCCGCTATGCCTTAGCGGAGACGCCACCTTATAACGTTCTACTATCGTCATGACGTTATAAAGAAAAAAATTATTTTATTACTCCTGAGTACCTCGTCGGCTTTCTTTCACTTATTGAAATATTTGCTAAACAGACTGCATCCGGTGACACATAATTTGCCTATCTTGAAGACATCGCGGGCTGTGCAATTTTAACGGGGACGTGTATCAAGTATAGGTGTGCCGAGTATATTAAAACGCCGGTAACTACTTCGGGCAGAAAGATTGACGGTTGACTAATTTGCTGGTCATCCGCCTGGCGCGGCGGCCTGCTCCCTGTACGAAAAGAAAATGACGCTTGTGTTTCTATTTCTATATTTAAATGTTGTGATGAAGTTTATGAGGATGTGCACTCAGTGTGTTTTGAATAATCACCAAAGCGAATAACTACAGCAAACATTTATACAGGTGTAGTTTTTATTGATTATTAACCAATTTATTTGTATTTTGACAGGACGAGAATAAAATACATAACTAAATGCACAGGTGTTTCTTTCCATTTTTTTTATTATTCAAAATAAATCTAAATTACATATATGTGCTTATATGATGCATATAGAGGTAAATTAAATCAAACTTTTATCTATTTAAGAATACACCAACAAGGATAAACAAAAGAAAATCATTTATTACAAATATTTACAATATAATCTAACCTATGTGTCAAGCCATCGACTCGTAATATTGCTCCCATTCAGCAGACGCAACTGTTGTGGAACCGTTGAGGAAACGTCTGCTGGATGCATATGCTACATCGAATTACGTCACGATTACATCGACTACTTTACGGAGCGGACGGCCATCTTTTCTAGCGCATTCTATTATCGCTACGTATCGGTGACACGTTGAGTAAGATGGCGCCAAGTAGATGAATTTAAAAATCAATTGCATAAAATTCAAGATGTGGATGAGATTCACAATAGATTAGCGTCGGGTAGTTGTTTTATCTAAGGTAATTTTATGTAAAACTTAATAACTACTAATTTTTGCAAATGAAAAGTGTTTTGCGGATTAGAAGGTATCATTTATTTCACAACCTTACAGTTCTGGATAGATGAGGACTTATGTCATGAATTTTAATTTCATTTTCTAAACGAAGCAAACTTTTCGTGCAATATTATAAATCTGATCTTCAACCGTTTTAGACACCAATAATGACAACTGCGAACAGCCGAGACTAATCAAAACAAATACAACAACAAGAACTGATCAGCTGCCTTCTGTCAAGTTTGCTAGCAAGTAGCAAATCGAACAACAAGAGATTAAATTTTGAATTTCATTCAACTGTTATCGATGTAGCGTGTGCTACCGATGGAGCGGAGAATGTGCTTCTGCTGAATGCAATCATTGATTGATGCGAATTCCTTGTTTACAATTTTCCAAACGTTTTATAAAATACATATTCAATTCGGGCAATACATGGCCTATTGACAATTTAAAATAAATAAGTTTTACTCTTATCTCCCGGATTTCTCGGTTTCCCAAAATGATAACGCACTGAATTGAACCTCTTTTACCAGATTTAAGCAATTAAATTATCATGAACAAAATATCAATCAAATTATCATTCGTGCGGTTTCCTTTGCGGGTTTGCGAAGCAATCGGATTTACACGACATCTCAGTCTGTTAACGCGGATTGGGGACGGTTCTATTTCCGACACGCCATCTTATGCTGTCGTCATAGATTAAGGATGGGATGACCAGGATACCTCGATCTGGTCGCGAAAAGACAGGTGTTTTATCACGACACCCCGGTCTGATTTTACTTGCACTGTGATTTTACATACAAAATCCAGCGACTTGTATAGTTGCCGGAACTCCATACGTACGAACCGAAAAACATTCGAACATTCATACAGCAGATTATGGGAGACGCCTAAATCTCAATTCCATGTGCAAAAATGTGACGTAGACAACCCGGTATTTTCCATCGTTAAATTATACTTTAAATAATTAAATAAATTATTGAAATCTGCAGAAAAAATACGTACACATAACTGTAAAGTAGTAGTTTAATATACAAAGAGTGAGGACGTACTTTTATCGGCTGTGCATATAGTGCACTGTCGAAAAGAAAAATATTGTTATTTATTATTGAAACATACATGACATTGTTATGATGTAAACTACTAGTGAAATGCATTGATGAAACAAATTGATGATTAATCATTTGTCAAGTGGATCAACATATATACAACAACAAAAATATGTCATACAATAAGTGCTATGTTTGCCGAGTGGAATTCTGGAGAACAGAAAGAACGGTAAAGTGTTTCAAATGTGAGGAAGAGAGAGATAGTAAATGTGCTGCAATTAGTGACGAAACAGTTAAGAAGTTGGGTGACACAGATATAATTATATACGTATGCGATATTTGTCGTAAAATAAAAGTGTGTCAAACAATGACGGAAATGGATCAAAAACTTAATGATTGTCTTCAAACAAAATCAGAACAAAATGTATTGATTCACAAAATTTTAGAGTTTATTTCGAACACCGAAAATAAGGCAGAGAAGACATTATATAGCGATCTATTGAAAAAGAAAAATGATGTGCTAATCGTTAAACCTAAAAAGGATGATCAAACATCACACGAACCAAAAAAGGATATTAAAAATAAAGTGGATCCAAGTAAACTAGCACTTGGAAGTGAAACAATAAAAATTGTTGGAAAAGGTGGCATCGCTATTAACTGTAGTGATAGCATTTCTAAAGAAAAATTAAGAGTCATAAATGAAATTGGAAATAAGTATGTAGTTTCTGAACCGAAATTAAGAAATCCGAAAATAATAATTACTGTTGTTGAAGAAGATGTTATTGATGAAAACAATGAAAAAGTGTGAGACGCGATTATTACGCAAAATGATTTAACATATTGCTGTGACTCTTGCAAATTATTGATTGCATAAAAATAAATTAATTTCTTTAAATAATAAACAAGAGCAGAATCAAGCATATATCTTAGTACTAGGTGTTGTGCCGTGTAGGTATTCTTGAAGCCTGAGAAGGCCTGTTTCTTTGTTGAGCTTTCGGCAATCTCTCTGTTGTTGTGTTCTTCGAGTTGTACTGTACAACTCGAAGAACAGCAGCAGCAGCAACATCGTTTTGAAAATGGCAACAGAGAGATTGCCGAAAGATCAACAAAGAAACAGGCCTTCTCATGCTTCAAGAATACCTACACGGCGCAACACGCGAAACAACAACTTGACATATATATATATATAATTATTAAAATATATTACAATTCCTTGCCAATTATACAAATGTATTGAAAAATTGAAAATTTTCTTGGTAGTAGTGGCATAAAATGAATTAAAAGTAATAACAATATGACAACTGGTTGTCAATTAGAAAACAGTGACAAATATAAAATGTAAATCAAAATGTATAAATGAAATTGTAATCAATAAGCATAGGACAGTCGAGATTATTTCTATAATCACATTAAAAGGCTTGGGGTCTACCACAAACTGTTCAGTCAATCCAAATATACAAATAACAACGACGCAACTATGTAAAGAAAAATTAAGAGTAGAACTGTTGATAATATAACAATATAGAATGTAAAATAGCTATGCTTATTTGCTTTCATTTACATTTATACTTGACTATTTTACATTCTATATTGTTATATTATCAACAGTTCTACTCTTAATTTTTCTTTACATAGTTGCGTCGTTGTTATTTGTATATTTGGATTGACTGAACAGTTTGTGGTAGACCCCAAGCCTTTTAATGTGATTATAGAAATAATCTCGACTGTCCTATGCTTATTGATTACAATTTCATTTATACATTTTGATTTACATTTTATATTTGTCACTGTTTTCTAATTGACAACCAGTTGTCATATTGTTATTACTTTTAATTCATTTTATGCCACTACTACCAAGAAGATTTTCAATTTTTCAATATAATTATTAATATTTATTCATTATTAATTTTATGAATTAAATTTATAATAACATTCCTACATGATTTTAATTAAATAAATTTAAATTTGCTAAAACCCTAACTTAATAAATATTTATATACAATGATCATTACAAAATAAATAAAATAGTAATTAACTAAATTAAATCTAGAAGTGGTCTTGATTATGCTTATTTACAATTCAATCCCAGACTCAAGATGACTGCAATATGTAGACAAGGACGTCTCACATAAAATTAAAATAGAAAAAAAAATACTTGGACAAGAAAAAGAAGAACTATGGAAATATTATATTGTCTGTTCAACAGGAGATGTATTCCAGCATCATAGACAGGGCACAAATAAATGTAGGATGGAAAAAGTGTAAGGTGTATGAACACCTACAAATAGTTAGATGTTATAAACGTGCAGGGTACAATCATTTTGCTAAAGAATGTAAAAATACGCAAACATGTGGTAATTGTGCTGGTACGGCTGGTAGTCATTTGACAAACAAATGTGATAGCATAATTATATATAAGTGTATAATTGTCTAAGAACAAATGATATAGCTCTAGTTGTATTAAGGCTATCAACTTAAAATATAACATAATTGAATGATTTAAACCCTTTAAGAATTTAAATTGCAAGTAGAATAAGATAATAAACTGAAAAATACAACGTCGGTGCCAAGAAGCGCGCACACACTCCACAAAAGGCATCTCCAAAAGGACGCTTCTCAAGACGTTTTCGGACACTGAGGTGCTTAAATGTATGTGAACGTCAAGCCCACTAAATACCTTCACTATTGTTAACGTGTTTAGATACACATAAGTAATAATTGAGCAAACAGGTTCACACAGAGAAATGTTATTTTTCTACAACCTCACATATATTGTAAGTACCAAATGGGAGTATTTGCTGTATTGTATTTCATATTTTGTTTTGTTGTTCATTGGAATTTAAAATAATTACTTTTTAATTGACCTCTGACAGCCTTACCCGAAAATTATTTGTAACCAAATATTAAAGAAACGTAATAACGACTGAGAGTGAAAAGAATATTACTCTCAATCCTAATCGCCAACAGCTTAAGGTATGTATTATCACTGTAAAATACCATATTAGGCCAGCTAGATTTTTAAAATAGTAGTTTCACATACTCAACCTAAAAACATGTTCGTAATTTATTCTCATTTAAATTACCGTACAGTGATGCATTTGAAATGTATGCCCTAATTTTTATTCAAAAAAAGAGGAAGAACGTTTAAAAGAAAAAAATAAAAAGACGTGTAGTATAAAATACAAATGATCATAAATATAAATTGCATTAAAATTTACGAAGATATTCGAACAAGAAAATAATTATCAATAGTTACTGAAATATTACACTTATTAAATTTATTTTGTACAAAAATATATTTCAATTAAGTATTCTGAAATAGTTTCATAAACCTTATATAATTAATTGTTTTCTTTATATATCAGGTAGTTTGTGATTCGTAATTTACTAATAGATCGTTATAATTCTGAAGTATGATACATGTCACATACATTGTCCAAACTTATTCGATTCTTCAGAAAAGGATACCGTAGTTAATGAGGCTATGCATGTTGACAAATATGGTATTTTGGTCGTTTCATGTACTGTGATGGGTTCTTATCCTGTTGGTAGTGTACAATGCGCCAACTAGGCTTGGCGCCAGATTTTAAATATGGTACTTACTGCTAGGTGAAGTATTATTTATGATTTTGTTTTTTTTAAATATTATTCGCTTTCTGATGTAAATCCTAGAAATTGTGTCTAAATCTATGCTGAGCTGCAGTGTATTACAGTGTAAAAGTCATTTCTTTGCATCATTTAGTGTTTCCATGCTACAAAGTCGCAATAACTGATCGGAGGTTCATATCAAGGGCGTTATCAGCGTGTATTGGAATTGTCAAAAGCTTTTGAATAATAATAATTTTCGGGTAAGGCAGTCAGAGGGCAATTAAAAAGTAATTCTTTTAAATTTCAAGCTTTCGATAGATTGACATGTTGCGTATCTAATCTCTAACTATGAGGTGTAATCAAAAAATAAGGTGAATAATTTTATTACGAACACAGTCATAAGCTTACTTCAAATTTGAATAAATCTCTTTCAAAGTACTCTCCTCGGCTAGCTTATCCCAACGTTGATTCCATGATTCGAAGCATTTCTGGAAGATTTCTTTCGGAAGAGCCAGAAGTTACATGGTGCCAAAGGCCGATGTGGACAGACAGGATCCTTTTTTTCGTCCAAAAAATACCTCATATTCTCATTCTTCAAATATCAAACTCTAGTGCATCAATTTTTGAGGAGACAGTAATCCTTTTATAAAAGTAATCACATAAAAATACGTAATAGATATAAAACAAATGACACTCCTATGTACATAATAATATAGAAAATTTAAACTTAAAAATTAAATGCACATTATTATATAAACGCACCTTGTATATTAATGCGTGGGTGTAGGGTCAGATAACCACATTCACAGTCTTCTCACTTTTAATTCTTAAAACCCGATTTCTCTTAGCGAACGCTCCCTTAATCCCTATGCGATAGTTTAGGGGAGAAGGGGGCAGGTTCGGACACCATTTTTCAAAATGGTATATCTCCGTCGCTTCTTAACATCATCAAAATGTATAAATATCCTGCAATAGAGCCTTCTTGGTATATGGCTTTTCTATATCATATACATACAAATTTCGACTAGTTTTTCAGAAAAAGTGATATCAGTGAATTTGAGGAATTGTCCGGAAGTGCCCCAAGACATGAATGGGGTAGGTTCGGACGATTTAAAAATTATTGCAATGTTTATTTACTTTCCAAATAACATTGTTGATAAAGTATTAATTAACATCATAACTAAAAAAATTTACATTGAACTTTAGAAAAGATGCCATTCTTGAAGTCCCCGGTGTTGACATGGGCTTAGGTAATTTTGATACAATGTCTTTCCTCTCAATGTATGAAATATCCTCAACTTTTGGATAAACAAATCCTTTTATAGACTTTTTCAAAAATGTAACTTCGAATTCCCCATTTTCCGTTACATCTATCACTTTTCCAACATAGTGTAGGGATCTTTTTTTTGTTGTGAACTTCACTAATAAATAATCATCTTTGATGATTTTCTCGTCATCTAATAGTTCAAGAAACTCATCAGCATGACTGTCATAATCCAAATCCATATCAGAGTCGGATAAATCGTTTCTAAATTTTTTCGTGGATATTAAAGGTAAATCAATATCAGAATCTGATGATGAAATATAATCTGAAAGTGCTTTCTTCTTCTTTCTCCTCTGTGGTTGCTTACTTCTTTGTATTTTCTTCGGTTTAGATTCAGATACCAATTTTTTCGAAACGTTTGTTTTTTTCCCATTCATCAATTTGGCTTTCTCCAACTCTTCGATTCTTTGTTTCTCAGGAGTACGGTGTAAATTCTCGATTTTCCCTTTCTTGATTTCCTGTTAGTGTTTCTAGGACAAGCCTTCGGTAAGGGTTTCACATCTGATGGTTTGACAACAGATACAACAGATATTACATTAATTTTGGGTTTGGTAGCTTCATATAGTATTATATTCAATATTTCCCTTACGATATCTTCTACTTCATGATTTTTTGAGGAGCATGGAATGTTTTCATGGGAGTGAGGCTGAGCAACGATACTTGTGTCGACTATCTTTTGGGAAGACTCCCCATCTGTATTTTCAAGAGGACGGTCCGTCGCGAATGAGGCACAGAAATCATCGTCTTTATAAACTAAGGAGTTAATAGGCCATAAGCCAGTACTGTTGAAACTACTTATAATGTTACAGGGAGTGAATGTTTGCAAATATGGTTGTGCTGACAACTTGGCAACATCATAAATAGTTATCGGTTTACCAGGGTTCGACAGAATGAAATCATTGAAAGAAACCTTGCATTTGGATTTGAGTGGACCATACACTGCCTTATCCAGTGGCTGCATTTTATGCGTGCAATGTGGCGGGAACGACAATAATACAATTCCGTGTTCTCTTGCATACAAGATGGCATCAATAGAAACGTGTGTCTCATGATTGTCCATCAGCAGCAGAATTTTATTTGAGGAGCTACTGTTCGTATGTTTTCTTATATGCACCAACAGTTTAAGAAACACCCTTGTCGACATCCATCCCGATTTCTCAGCATACCCAATAGCCCCAGGAACAGCACCGTATAAAAACTGATTCTTCATCCTCACACGAGGAAAGATATAAAGGGGTGGAATTGAAGCCCCAACAGCAGATATTATTCCACACATCATGACAAGAGCTCCTTGTTCAGCAGATACGCATTGTCCTACAGCTTTTGATCCTTTCTCTGCTATCACTCTCGGTGCTTGAAGGACTGTGGTTATAACTGTTTCATCAGTGTTCCATATACGATCTGGTGAGAAATTATATTTGGCTTGCACTGAGGTATAATTATTGAAAAATTCCTCCACATTGGCTCTGTTGAAAGCTGATGCTCTTGCTATACTTGTATTTTCCGGTTTGCGATTAGAAAGCCTTGGATGGCGCTTCATAAAACATTGCATCCAGTCAATTCCTGCTTTTTTGTTGATTTCCCAATTTCTCGGAATTTTCTTATTCAGTTTTGAGGCATATTGGAAAGCCAGTCCACGACAGAGATCATATGTCAAGCCGTAACATATCTTTGAACACTTCTTGAGATATATCTCCAGCTCGATTTCTTCCTTTTGTGAAAACACTTGCCGTGTTGCATATTTTGAGGAAGCGAGCTCTTCCTCTGATTCACCACCTTCATTTCCAGAGTCTTCCATGTTATTATTGGAACGCTTTCTAGCTCTCACAACTCTGTCAAATAAAGTTGATTTAGGTATATTGAATCTCATTGCAGCAGCTCTCAAAGACATACTCTTGTTGATGACATTCTTCACAGCATTTTTCAAGATATCTCTAGGAATTTCTGGCTCAGTAGGACGTTTTCTTTTGTATGTTCGCACCATTCTACAAAACATTAAGAAATAACTAAAAGAAAAACATCATGGGGCACATCCGGACAAACACGTAAATGAAACAGGGGGCATCTCCGGACAGTCCGAACCTGCCCCACATATGTTGTCCGTATGTGCCCCAGCTGTGTATAGTCAAGTTTTATTCACACAATTCTCTTAAACTGAGCAATAACTATTCTGTTTTGAGGTTAGATGCATAGAAGTATGCGTTCTTTCTGATAGAGTCATCATTTCTCACCTGAATTTCACTCCTTGAGATGTACGACCTTCCAAGTAGATAGCTCAACCTAGTATCACAAATCGGTTTTGGGAACTTTTACATTTATATTCACTTTTCAATGAAATTCGAGAGCACGACCCGGCGTCAACGATTTCGAACATATAACACAAGCACCTGCCAGTGATTGGTAAATCTGCAGTGAATGCCTGGCGGTAGATTTGAAATGTCCGGAAGTGCCCCATGTCCGAACCTGCCCCCTTCTCCCCTATATGAATTTTAAAAAATCTAAAAAATATTAGTAAATCTGTATATAAGTGGTAGAGAGGAAATGCATAAATACTAATTTGTTCTAAAAAGTTCGTTATCAGTGCTTCCAACATAAAATGTGAATTATCAAGTTGTCATATTTATACAACAAACGCTTGTTTTATATAGGTTTGTTCGAACCTGCAGTTCTGAACGGTTCTAGAACTAGCGCGCATGTCATTTAAGAAAAAGACTGTTCGGACCGTTGAATGTCAAATATCTCAGGAAGGACTCTTGTCCTCTATTAGCTATACCAGCAAGTACAACGGAAGTCGCCATTTTGAAACACTAAATGTGACGCATTGCTTTGTTGGTGTTTGGAGTATTCGTACGTGGTTTTTGCATTTTTGTTGAAATAAAGTAATTCCCAAGTTTTGTTCTGGCATTTTAGTGTTATGAACAACAAGTTTGATGGCATTAGAGTGATATTGTAGGTGTAAATAGTGTAAATTGATGTAAATAGTTAACACCTACCATCATAGTTATATTTTACAACTACCTAAAAATCATTTCATAAATCAGAGCAAGTATCGCTTTGGGACGATATGCCACTGACAACCTGAAACATCCTTTGAATGTAAGATATTTTACATTCAACGGAAACATATATCCGCCATATGCAAACACTGTCCCGGTCAACGCTTGCGTCTATACATGTTCCTTCCAGAGATATTTTACATTCAACGGTTCGGACCAGTTCTGGAACTGCAAATTCTGAGAACTGATAGTTCGGTGTTCGGTCTTTCAGAACTAGCAATTCAAGAACCGTTCGGAACGGTTCTAACAGTTCTCGATGATGGGCTAGTATTTGAAATTCTGATAAATCCGGAGCATGCGTAATTGTCATTCGTATCAGCTTTCGCATTTTTCTGGTTATGTTTATCGTATTTATGTTGAACTTTAGAGTTTGGAGTTGTTGTAGGTTAGTTTTTAAGTTATCGTTCAAGTACCTATTTGTTTTTTATTTTATTTTGTGATATTATTAGAGTATTGGTGTGATTCGGTTCATTAAACCTATTTTTAACTTTTTTTTACAGTTTTTATTCACACCCATTATATCAATTTTGTAATAGCCAAAGTAAACAGCTATAATTTAAGTATGTGACTAAACATTAATTTCTTCAAATGGTGGTTTATTGTTTTAGAAATTACTTCATTGACTACCATGTTCTTGAGTCTAGCAAGTGATTCTTCCTCTAAGAATAAAGTGAATGTAATGGTACAATTATAGGAACTTGCGAACATGTGAAAAGTGAATTTATAATTATCATATATTCGTAGAGAAACTGACATATTTGTTAAACTTAGACAAAATAGTATTTAATATTATGTAAACTAAACTTATAATTTTTGGTTCGATGTGTCCCCCTTGAGACTTAAGAAAAATAAAGGGAATTTGTGATATCAACATATTAGATATCCGAAGAATCTATTATATGTATGTGTTTGTACCAGCCTGTTACGTCATGAAAATTATAATAAATTGCAAGATAATGTGACTCCCAGACTTGTGACACAAAGCGTTCAGAGTCTGATTGATGTAAGTACCAAATCATGTAGGTATTGCAATTCAAATTACCAAAAAGGCTTCAATTCTCCAAAATGGATTGAAAGAGTGTACTACTTCACAGATTAAAAAAAAGAAGAGGCGTTGACTTTGATCATTGAAAATGTATTGTAATATATTTGTTTAAATTCATCATTCCGAGGCTGTGTTACCGGTACTTTGAGCACGTTCGCAAGAATCACCATTGCAAAGAAACCGGAACTAAACAGGCGATACGCCTATTAAAAGAAGAAGAAGAAGAAATTCATCATGATTGTTGATTTTATAGTTATGTAATACATATTTATTAATGTGTGTGTGCATTTGATGCACGTGCCAATTATTAATAACAGCTTGTATTAAAAATCCTTGTAATTATTTACCGGGTTTATCAGAAATATCCATTACAAAATTTTGAAAAATGTACTTCTGAACAACTTCTTCATTATTTTTTAAATCCTGTCGTAATTTTGAGATGTAACATTTAAATGTTAATTACGATTGACATTTGTCCACCAGTTTGGTGTATTTTTAAAAAATGCAGAAATATCCATAACAAAATTTAGAAAAATGTATTTCTTATAAACAACTTTTTCATTACTTTTTATATCCTGTCCCAATTTTGGTAGTTAGATGCATTAGCTATTTAACGTTCATTAGATTGATATTTCTTCCAATAAGTTTGGTGTTTTTTTAATATTACTATTACTAATGTTGGTAGTATAAGTTTCCCTAAAATTCCAATTTTAAAACTGTTCGAACCTTCAGGATTTCGAACCGTTCTAGAACCAGTATTTGACCGGACATGCGCATTATTATCAGAACTACTAATTCTAGAACGGTTCCGGAACTGTTCAGAACTGGAGGTTCGAACAAACCTATATAATAAGGTTTACAATCACACAAGGGGTAAAATAAAAATATTCTTCAATGTAAGTATAAACGTTTTCCATAAGTATTTACATACAATACAGTCTTGATATAATAAAATTTAACACAATTTATAAACCAAAACATCATTCAAATGATGATACCTTAATTTACATCTCCTCTCTGGTGTAAATTAAAGTATTTCAAAACAATAAACTTAAGATGATGCATTATTCAAGTTTTAACGTCCTTTCGTTGTGTTTTTAGCATGGAATAATATAGAATATGAAATCAGAGGAAAATACATAAGTAAATCAAATAAAAAGAACTGAAAAAACATGGAATCCATCCAGGAAATGTAGATAAATATAAACTCGTTATTGAAATGTATGGAGGATATATAGTTATTCTTCAGTTGATCTTGCAGAAGGTCTGAATAAACCTGAGGCTTGCATGCATGCGGCCATTAAGTGAGAAATTCTGATAACAGTGCCGGCACCTAACATAACACGCATCCTGCCCCTAGTGTTAACAATATGGATGCCCGTTAATACTGCAGCATTGTACAGTATATTCAGTGCCTTGGCAGCACATGCCCTAAAATCTGGTTGAGGTTCTACATATTCAACAAAATGATCCACTACCTCCGATCTAGGAAATTTTAGAGATATTTTAGTAATAACAAAAATTACATGAATAGAATAAAAATAAATAATATGCGAGGAAATGTAGGTATTAATTATCGTATCAAAGAAGCATATAATAAGTAAAAGATTGAATTAAATAATTCTTCAATTACCTCCTATAAGAGTAGGAAACCTGTGATACAAGAATGTGCACGTATTTGTATCTACATAAATACTACAAAATAGATAATGAAGGTGTAATATATTATATAAAATTATGTTTTAATTTTAATGATATCTAGACATTTACAGAGTGTCATAAATTTACAGTCTAAAGTATTTTTAATATCATACATAAATAATAGGTAAAAATAGAAGTTAGATTTCTAAAAATAAAATGAAAATTCTGAGTATAATCTTTATTATATAATATAGTTCATTATATTTATTTATTGATATCATTAGGGTCACAGCAACATCTTTGTCGTTTCTCATTTCCTTTTGTTATTTTGTAATATTGCATTAAGTGATAATACACCTGACTATACAATTTCATTGTTCTGTGATTTCAGATTAATGAGAAAGCAGGTTTGTCGAATCTTATGGGCGTTAGTGAATCAAAGATAGTAACATTATTGTTTCTATTGAAATGTTTTGATATCACAGTAAAAGTAGTGATAAATAAACTTTAGAAAGAATCATAACCAGTGTCTTTTATGATAATCAAATAAGAATATATATGTTATAGTTGTAAAAAGGCCTGTTTACAAAACTGTTATTTACACCGGTTATTAAAAATAGTTATTTATTTCAGTATTTAAGAATATAAAAAGAGGAAATATTGTTGAAAATATATTTACCGAATTCGCTTTCATAAAACCTGCAAAATATGCATACATATATTCATATTTCTTCATATGAAATAATAACAGCAATTATCAGGCTAATAAAAAATTATGACGCCATCAGGAATAAATATATGACCTGCAGAGAATAATATTCCACTTTAAATATGTACATGATCTAAAATTAATTAGTATTTGAAGGATGTATATTATGAATAAATGAAATACATGTTCACAAGTTTACACTATATAATTTGTATGTGAAGCATTTCATGATTAAGTTAAAGTACCCGACAATTACTAGGATAGACATTTAAATTCCAGGATTTTAAATCGTATTGCATATAAATTAAAATTACAAACTAGTCGTAGGAAACTTTTCAACGTTTTTAGTTTAACTCGGAAAAAGATTTACAACTTCCATTAACTGAGTATGAAACATTCTATAACACTTAATGGTAATCACATTCTTCACTTTTTAACGAAATACAAAGTGAACTGAAAATTTGCATTTCCATTATAGTTTAAAAAGTTATACAAGATAAATTTTAGTTTCGTAACTTCAATTTGATTGTGAGACAATGCAGTTTTTCCCCCGAACTTTTTCTTACAATACATTTCTTTCAGACGCCGACTTCTACTTAATATATAAATATGTGAATATAATGAATATTTTTGTTTAACTTTCCTGCTGATGTAACCAAAACCTGCCAAATGGTCACCTATGTATAAAGCGTAATTAGTTGTTATTTCATATTTAATTTCAAGATTGCTATAAGTTCTATATGTATAAAGGTTGTCAGTATGAGAGAATCGTATTATTATGCTAAAATTCAGAGTACTACTAAATAAAGATATTAATAAAAGGGTTTAATAATACCCGGTTTTATTTATGAATACGATATGCAAAAGTATATTTGACGACGGGTAAAAGTGCACAAGAAAATCGCCAAACTAATAGATGTGATTGCAATCCCGGAGTTTGATTACAAAAGTGATGCGGCAACTCAAGGTCAAAAAATGAGGTGTGGCCACCACACGACTTTCTTATACGTATGAAAGTGTTACTTCCGGTCCGAATTATGAAATTTCATTTATACAAAAATATTCCAAATCCAACTCTAAATACTTTTGTACTCTTTATAAATATACATTGAATGCATAATTTACGACATATTTGCAAAAAATCGTTATTCGGTAAGAGTAAGTGATACTTCCGGTCCGAATTTTGAAATTTTTTTTATACAAAAGATATTGGAAATTAAGTTCTAAATACTTTTATATTCGTAGCGTACCTGCCTAAAAAGCATGACTTGCAAGATATTTGCAAGAAACTGATTTTCGATAAGAGTAAAAGACCTACTTCCGGTAGGAATTTCGAAAAACCTTTTTAATAAAATTGTTCACAATTTCAATTTTAAGTACATATGAATTCTTTATAAATTTGTTTAAACTTAGTAATTCACGAAATATTTGCAAAATTCGATTTTTTCACTGAAGTAAACTACTACTTCCGGTCTGCTGATTTTGCTCAAAATCTAATCAGTTCTCAAGAGGGAGATTATATTCGTAAATACAAAATTTGGAATTGATATCTGTAGCGGTTTGACCGCTATCGTGGTCACACACACAGAGACACACACACAGACATTTTTTAAAAAATGAGGTGTGGCCACCACACGACTTTCTTATACGTATGAGCATTTCAAATTATAGAATTTTAAGAATTTTTTTATACAAAAATTATTCAAAATCCTTTTCTACGTACTTGTATTTTCTTAATAAATCTCTATAGAATGCATACTTCGCAAGATATTATGAAAAATGTGCTACTCGCTAAGAGTAAAAGTACTACTTCCGGTCCGAATTTTGAAATTTCATATCTACAAAAAATATTGCAAATCTAGTTCTAAATACTTTTGTACTCTTGATAAATATATATAGAATGCATAATTTACGACATATTTGCAAAAAATCGTTATTCGGTAAGAGTAAAAGTGATACTTCCGGTCCGAATTTTGAATTTTTTTTTATACAAAAGATATTGAAAATTATGTTTTAAATACTTTTATACCCTTGTCTAAAAAGCATGACTTGCGAAATATTCGCAAAAAACTGATTTTCGGTAAGAGTAAAAGACCTACTTCCGGTAGGAATTTCGAAAAACTTTTTCAATAAAATTATTCTCAATTTTAATTTTAAGTATATATGAATTCTTTATAAATTTGTTTATACTTAGTAGTTGACGAGATATTGGCAAAATTCGATTTTTTCGCTGAAGTAAACTGCTACTTCCGGTCTACCGATTTTACTGAAAAACTAATCAGATCTCAAGAGGGGGATTACACACGCAAATACAAAATTTGGAATTGATATCTACAGCGGTTTGACCGCTATCGTGGTCACACACACACACACACAGACACACACACACACACAGAGAGAGAGAGAGAGACACAGACATTTTTTAAAAACCACTTTTTCGGTATCAGGGGACTTCAAAACGTGGACATCTGCAAAAATCTCGAGGTCGAAAATTTTCATCATCACAATAATACTTCCTTATACTACGTATAAGAAAGTAAAATGTAAGCGATGGAAGAGGTTAGTTACCTTTATATAGATGGGAAAAGAGTGACACACGCAGAACAAAAGAAAACTTTGCTATTACACACTGCTGGAGCAGATGCTCAGGATATATATGAGATGTCGCCACAGGAGGAACTAGTAGACGGTATTTGTATATACCAGAAAACGCTAGATGCGTTGGTTATATACTTTGTCACAATCTAACACTACATGCGGAGGACACTTATTTCGAAAAATGGTACAGATTGATACAAGAATGAAACAAAAATAAAAAAATGAGGTGTGGCCACCACACGACTTTCTTATACGTATGAGCGTTTCAAACTATACAATTTTAAGAATTTTTTTATACAAAACTTATTCAAAATCCTATTCTAGGTACTTTCATTCGCTTAATAAATCGCTATATAATGCATACTTTGCAAGATATTATCAAAAAAGTGCTCCTCGCTAAGAGTAAAAGTGCTACTTCCGGTCCGAATTTTGAAATTTCATATATACAAAAAATATTGCAAATCCAGTTCTAAATACTTTTGTACTCTTGATAAATATATATAGAATGCATAACTTACGACATATTTGCAAAAAATCGCTCTTCGATAAGAGTAAAAGTGGTACTTCCGGTCTGAATTTTGAAATT
This sequence comes from Amphimallon solstitiale, assembly GCA_963170755.1. NCBI lineage: Eukaryota > Metazoa > Arthropoda > Insecta > Coleoptera > Scarabaeidae > Amphimallon > Amphimallon solstitiale. The sequence goes on along the minus strand of OY720675.1, from coordinate 172,022,366 downwards.
TTTTTTATACAAAAGGTATTGAAAATTATGTTTTAAATACTTTTATACCCGTAACGTACTTGTCTAAAAAGCATGACTTGCGAAATATTCGCAAAAAACTGATTTTCGATAAGAGTAAAAGACCTACTTCCGGTAGGAATTTCGAAAAACTTTTTAAATAAAATTATTCTCAATTTTAATTTTAAGTATATATGAATTCTTTATAAATTTGTTTAAACTTAGTAGTTGACGAAATATTCGCAAAATTCGATTTTTTCGCTGAAGTAAACTGCTACTTCCGGTCTACCGATTTTACTGAAAAACTAATCAGATCTCAAGAGGGAGATTATACACGTAAATACAAAATTTGGAATTGATATCTACAGCGGTTTGGCCGCTATCGTGGTCACACACACACAGAGAGAGACAGACAGACAGACAGACAGACAGACACACAGACACACAGACACACAGACACACAGACACACAGACACACAGACACACTGACATTTTTTAAAAATCACTTTTTCGGTATCAGGGGACTTCAAAACGTGGACATCTGCAAAAATCTCGAGGTCGAAAATTTTCATCATCACAATACTTCCTTACACTACGTATAAGAAAGTAAAAAATTAGGTGTGGCCACCACACGACTTTCTTATACGTATGAGCGTTTCAAATTATAGAATTTTAAGAATTTTTTTATAGAAAAATTATTCAAAATCCTATTCTAAGTACTTCTATTCTCTTAATAAATCTCTATAGAATGCATACTTTGCAAGATATTATCAAAAAAGTGCTATTCGCTAAGAGTAAAAGTGCTACTTCCGGTCCGAATTTTGAAATTTCTTTTATACAAAAGATATTGAAAATTATGTTTTAAATACTTTTATACCCGTAACGTACTTGTCTAAAAAGCATGACTTGCGAAATATTCGCAAAAAACTGATTTTCGATAAGAGTAAAAGACCTACTTCCGGTAGGAATTTCGAAAAACTTTTTAAATAAAATTATTTTCAATTTCAATTTTAAGTATATATGATTTCTTTATAAATTTGTTTAAACTTAGTAGTTGACGAAATATTGTCAAAATTCGATTTTTTCGCTGAAGTAAACTGCTACTTCCGGTCTACCGATTTTACTGAAAAACTAATCAGATCTCAAGAGGGAGATTATACACGTAAATACAAAATTTGGAATTGATATCTACAGCGGTTTGGCCGCTATCGTGGTCACACACACACACACAGAGAGAGAGACACACAGACACACAGACATTTTTTAAAAACCACTTTTTTGGTATCAGGGGACTTCAAAACTTGGACATCTGCAAAAATCTCGAGGTCGAAAATTTTCATCATCACAATACTTCCTTATACTACGTATAAGAACGTAAAAGGAGCCTTGCAGATGAAGAGAGTAAAGTATTTTCCCGGGTTGCTGATAAATGTAGATAGTCGTTTGAGGAAAAGGTTAATCGAGATACAAAGAACATTGAAAAAAGCGGTGTCTATGGTACAAATAACGGAAACAACTAAACAGCAAGCAGCTTGTATCGAACATGAAATGGAAGTTGTATGTAAAAGTAAGTGCGAGCAGAACTATCATATACCTTGTATTAAGATATCGGTTGGAGAATTTACACATATGAAAGCCGATTGTGTAGTGAATACTTGGATCTGCAAACGTTGCGATGCTGATCTAACCTCAAATGGAAACCAACACAAACACGTCGAACACGTGAATGAAGATTTTCAAACAATTATTACATCTAAAATAGAGGCGGCTATCATACAAATATCTGATGCATTAACTAACAATTTTAAAACTGAAATAGATAAATTAATTCAAAAAAACAGGGACCTTCATCAAGAAATATTAGAATTAAAGAAATCTGTAAACAAACTGTCCGTGAATCTAGAAAAAAGTAATGCTAAAAATATATCAACAGATACGAAAGGAAATAAACAAACAACTATTTCAAACACAGCAAAGAAGGTGCACAAAAAAGAGACCTTTAAAAACACTCTGGATGAGGTAAATAAATTTAAATATGAGATCAATGACCGGATAGGTAAAAAGTTATCGATAGACGAAAATAATAAAGTTGCGTTACATACAAATAACGCAAAAACTATTGAAACTATACAGGATTCAACTGTTAATAAAGATATACAAATGAATGAAACACAATTACAGCACATTCTATAATTAATAATGCTGATAAAGAAGCAAGCAAATGGACTGACATAGTAAAAAAGAGACAAAAGCGAAATATATCATTAAAGCTTAAAGCTGTTGAAAAGAAAATGTGGCTGTTCATAGGAAATATAGATAAAAATAACACAAAAGATGCAGTGAAAGACCATATAAAGACCATCCTCCGACACTCCGATTACGAATGTTCAAAAATGAATTCGAAGCATGGCGCTAACTGTTACAAGGTAGGCATAAAGGATAAAAATTATGATGATTTTATAAAATCCGAGAATTGGTCGGAAGGTATTAGGATACGTAGATTTATATTCTATGTATAATAACGGTAGAACAAATACGGATTTAAATTTTCACCACCCACAAGAACCAAACACAATAACTTAGAAAATCGAGGAGCATATAACCTTATCCCAAACTCCGTTGTAAAAAGCAAATTTACCAAAAATGTTACATACATAAATGCCCAATGCCTAACAAATAAATTAGAAACTGTTGATCTACTAATGCAGGACCTAAATTGTGATATTTTATGCGTTTCAGAACATTGGTTTAATATATACAACTTTAAGACCTACAATATTTGCGGATATACCTTGGGTACCTCTTACATAAGAAGAAATTATATACACGGAGGTGTATGTATATACGTGAAGAATGGTTTACAGTAGTTTGATATTCCATTAGTGTCGGGACTTTCCGTGGACAAAACCTGTGAAATCTGCGGGATATATCTTGCAAAGTGCAACACAATAATATTGTGTACATACCGTTCTCCAACTGGTGATGTTCAGGGTTTTCTTGATATTTTAGCAGACACACTTACCAAAATTCTACGACAATATAAGCAAGATGTAAATATCATTCTAAGCGGTGATTTTAATATTGATATATCTACACAGACAAAAAATACTAGGGATTTACAGAACGCTTTAGTTAGTTTTGGATTAAAACAAACAATTTATGATTTTACAAGAGTTCAGGGAACATCAAAGAGTTGCATAGATAATGTGTTCACCAACTATACTAAATACGAGGCGCACACGTTTATCACATCTATTTCTGACCACGGCATAAGCTTCCACTTTAACTGTATACAAGCGATACAAAATTACAGAAAAACTAGAAACTTATCGCATACAAATTACGATATCTTCGAAAACGCCATTAAAGAACAAACATGGTTAAGCTCACGGAAAGTAAACAATGCTGATATAAAATCAAACATAATCTTAACACAAATACTCTCTTGCTTGGATATCGCTTTTCCTTTGAAGACCAAATTAATAGGAGCTAATAAAACTAGCCAACCTTTCTCGTTCAGCAATGAACTTAGACAGATTAAAGAAACTCTTTCATGAATACAAGAAACCTATAACCGCGTTGGAGGTGATGATCTTAAACAAATATTTAATTCTTACAAACACTTTTACATCACAACGCTCTATATACCAATCTGATAACATCCAGAAAGAGATTTGGAACATCATCAAAAGGGAAACAGGCACATCCAACAACTTACAACATCGGACACCATCTGCTAGTGAATTAAATAATATATTCTGTAATACGGCAAATGAATTTTCTGCATTGCATAAAGACAACAATGAATCAATAAATTTTATAGGGAATATTCAGTATAATGAACGTTCATGTTTTCTAGTACCAGTGACACCTTTTGAAGTACAGACCATTATTCAAAACATTAAAGCGAAAGATGCTTTGGACGTATATGGCATGAATACGAAAATGCTAAAAAAATGTTCGAATTGCCTTCCTTGAACCACTTGCTGATTTGGTGAATGCATGTTTTGAGCAAGGAATTGTGCCTGATAACATGAAAATTGCAAAAGTGACTCCTATATATTTACAAATCCGGTGACCCCAATAATCCAAAGAACTACAGACCTATTTCCGTATTACTTACACTGTCAAAAATCCTCGAAACCGCCCTCTTACTGCGCCTCACATCATTCCTGGGAAACCACTCCATTCTAACCGGGCAACAATTTGGATTCTGTCCGGGAAAATCGACAGTGGATGCTGTATTATCGGTTTTAAACTTCGTTTGGGATGCTATGGAGGATGGGGACGATGGTTTGGTGGTGATGTGTGATTTGTCTAAGGCCTTCGACTGCGTAAGACATGAGATTCTCTTGGAGAAACTAGATCGCTACAGCGTTCGTGGTTTAGCATCGAGGCTTTTAAAATCGTACTTCGAGAACAGAAAACAAGTTGTGTATGCAAACAATGAAATGAGTGAATCGCGACATGTTGAGCACGGAGTAGCCCAGGGGTCGCTTATTGGTCCTCTTCTGTTCTGTATTTATATAAATGACTTGCCATACAATATTTCAAGCCATATGGTATTGTACGCAGATGACACTACTTTTTTATTCAGAGGTACAACTGAAAAACAACTTAAAACGAAAGCTGAAACGACATTGTCCAGGGCTGCCACTTGGGTTACATCCAATAGTCTTACTGTCAATGAAGCAAAGAATATTCAATTACCATTCACCTGTAAACGTAGCAAAACACCTGCAAATGTCGGGTCTGCAAAGCTTTTAGGAATTACCCTGGATACTCGGCTGACCTGGCGGTCTCACATTGATGAACTTCATACAAAACTTTCCAGTGCTCTTTACGCCATACGGAGGTTAATAACCTTATTAAATAAGGATGCAGCAATAACGGCATTTTTTTGTAGACATATTCATTCTACAAAAAAAAGCAATTCGTACAATAGAGCAGGTCGATAGAATGACATCGTGCAGGCCTCTTTTTGTTAGAAACAAGATCATGTCTTTGCCATCAGCATATATCTATAGACAGCTTCTTCGAGCTAAATTGGAGCTGCCCACGTTAAACAGAAAAGGAGATATGACGCAGTTGCGTCTAAGATCTCAATCACAGGTTCTACTTCCGAATCACATATTGCAGACCACGAGTGCCAAACATAGACATCTAGAACTATTTAATAAATTACCGAACACTTGGATTGAAAAACAGTGCCACATTTCAAAACATCCATTAAGAAATACTTATTAGAAAACAGCTTCTACTCGGTTACTGAGTTTTTACAAGATATCAATAAGTTTCATTTACATTGAATTATATCTACCATTAGTACACACACGCTCACGCACACATCACTTGTTTCGACGTTACCGCTGTATTTTACATACTTTTGTATTTTATATTAGTTGGTACAATATATATTATATATATTCTATTCTATTCTATTCTTTTCTATTCTATTCTAATTCAGTAATTACAAATACACAGATACAAATAACACTCAAAAATCATAACCAACGTAAGGCACCCTGAAGCGCACACAACCTCCACAAAAATCGATCAGCAAAGTCAAAAGCTACACGTTATTTCAACAATCTACTTATCTTGTGAAAGATACAGCATCCCTTGAAATAAATAACATATGGACATAAATTTCCCCTCGAGACACTCACAGGAGCTCAATCACGGTAGCTTGATCCTCTAGGCCTGGATTAATTGAAGGAATTTAACTCCTTTACTCCAAATTTTATTTCATTCACAGATTACACGTGGAACATAGAAAATGGCGTGGAGCCATGACACCTACTTCGCACCAGAAGTCGTTTGATTAGGGATTATTGGCAATGTTCTGCGTCGTATAGGAAAAAGCTGAATAAAAGGGAATGAAACGAATATATTACTAAAAGTCTTGAGTAACGTTAATGGCTTACCAGCAGATAAAAAGTCCGAACACAAAAATCCGCTATGCGTCGATAATAAATACGAAAGAAATGGTACTCTCTATTCGGAAAATTCACTTATTTTCTAGTGAAATCACAATTTAAACGGCAATATACTCGTACTATATTAAAATTATAACAGATAATACAACGGGACCATTATCCACTACTTGTAAACTGGAAGATGATCAAAATGCAAGTCCCCAACGTGCTTCTAGAATCCTTAACTCACTTCCCCAAATCATGTGCGGTAGGCGATAACGCCATCTCAACAAAACTACGCTAACATCACAAATTGTTCGACGATAAATAATTAAGAGATGAAGGAAAACATAATACGAAAATAATTATAGAAATAATAGAGAATCATGAAACCTCAGAGGTAGGAAATATAAACATTAAACTGAACATAAATTTCCAACGAGGGATAAAGTAGTTTTCTACTAAGCGGAACCCCACTAATCGCCGACAGATGTCCGTGCGAGTTGAACTTAACATTAAATAATTACAAAAGGCTTATAAAAATGGTAAATGAACGTAAATCGCACTGGCGAGAACATACACCAATCAAAATGACAAAACCAGTAAATAAAACACAATTCTACGGAAATAATTAAATACAACAAATTCCGAAATATATACAACGTCGCTTAAAATTAAATGAACTAAAAATCTAAGATGTTGGTACATGAGACAAAATCATATTACATTCAGTGTAAAAAAAAAACGTACTAGGGTACGTTCAAAGTTCATATCATTTCATATACACATTGATATAGTTATCAACTTGGATGGCTATGTTGTCTTATGTCTACCTCCGAGGAGATAGTATTAGTCGTGGTGGTGAAATGTCCAAAGACGTCTGTGGAACATCTTTGGACATTTCAATGGCGAATATTAGTCTGGTTTCAGATTATTTACCTCTACTCAGGGATCGCAATATTAATTTATTAGTTAATGACACATTTTTGTTCTAGTTTGTATTCGTCTGAGTTGTGTCAACTGATATATATACCACAGACCCTTCAATCCTTCTTGACGTTGTGATTGCGTCTAGTACCTTGGGTGTGTAGGGGGTTGAGGTCATTTCGAGTCATCTTGCTGATCACTGAGTTTGCTGAATTGTTGTTGATACCACGACTAACATGTGTCAGTCTCAGCATACACGATCATATGGATATTTTGACTACGACTTGTTTATGCGTGACATAAGATTGATGTCAAGCGATGACGTGTCTTCACGGTTTGATATTAATGATAACGTGAGTCATATAATTCGGTGTATTACTGCTTTATTTGATTTTCATGCTTCAGTTTTCTCTTATCAGAATCGCAAACCGATTTTGCGTTGGCTGACTAACAACATCAGACATTTATTAACTTTGCGCAATAAGGCACTTAGCAAATTTAGACGTACTAACTTGCCTGCTGATTGGAATGACTACAATCATTGAAAAACTACGCCCCGAATGCAATTAAAGCTGAAAAGAGAGCATATCTTCAAAATAGGCTGGGTACTGTTACTGAACGTACTGGGTGAAATGATTTGAAATCTGTGAATATTTATCGCCGAAATACACGTTCTATACCAATGCATTTGCAACACGCAAATTAAATAACTTTTCCACCTCTGTTTCTGGGACTGATATTGTTATTGACAAGGATGTGACACACTTTTATGATAACCATGTCAGATCTGGTGTGCTTTTAATTTTAGCTTGGTGTCAGAGTTCAATCGGTATTTTATTCTCTTTCTTCTAATGCTGCGGGCGTCGATAGCATTAATCTTAAAATGGTTGTCCTGTGCTGCCCGATTATGATTTCGCATTTAATCCATGTAGTGAATTTCTGTTTGGGTAAAGGTTTTTTCCGTCTTGTTAGAAGGAGGCCAGGGTGGTTCTTCAATCAAAGGTTTCTAAGCCGGAGACATTTGGAACTGCCTCCTGTAAATATACTTCCAATACTCTCGAAAGTACTGGAGAAAATCGTGTCATTTCAACTTACAACTCACATTGCGCATTATGTGTACTACAATGGATGAAAGTCTACTGAATTTGCTGTCACGTCAGGCGTTCCACAGGGGTCTAATTTGGGCACTCTGCTTCTTATACTATTTATTAACGACCTCTTGGAATCCTTGTCTTGTGATGAGTTGGCCTACGCTGACGACTTGAAAATTTATCGTCGTATTAATACTATCTCGGATGCTCTGCATCTACAGTGTGACTTGAATACTCTCTATGAATGGTGTCAGAACAATGATTTGGCACTTAATATAAATGTCATGTTATGAAGTATTCCAGGGGGATGGAACTCATTGACTTCGATTATAGCATGGGGGAGAGGTACTGGCCTGCATGCAGAAGGTAAAGTATTTGGGAGTGCTATTCGATCGACATTTATCCTTCGGCAAACATATCAATAATGTATGCACTTCTGTCTTTGGTATACTTGGTTTTATTCTTAGAAATGTTAGGCATTTTGCAAATGCAGCCACTATTGAACTTCTTTATTCTTCGCTCGTACGTAGTAAGCTAGAATATGCTGCCGTTGTTTGGCATTCAATTTATATCTGCTATAAATTGAAATTGGAGAGCATCCAGAGACGACTTTTAAAGTTCTTGAGCTTTAAGGCCAGTGGAGTTTATCCCTGTAGAAATACTGACCATGCAGTTTTGCTGGAGGAGCATAATTTTTGTTTTACTGAACACATGTCGCCGTGAGATTGCTAGTGCCAACTTTTTCCATGGTTTAGTGCATAACAGGATTGACTGTCCCTATCTGTTGGGTTTGATTCATTTCAACGTGCCATGGTTCTCTGCCAGAATTCAAGTTACGTTGTTTACTTCCACGTGCAGGACAAATGTCATGCTGAGGAGTCCACTATATCAAATGTGCCGTAATGGAAACTAGTATTTTAATGATATTTTTTTGGAGCTCAAGCTTAAATGAATTATTCATGTGTAATGTATTGTATTATATTGTTTGTAATCCGCACAACTATTGTAAATTACAGTGTTCCCCTTGCTAGTTTTTTGTTGTTGGGTACACAATAAAGTATTATTATTATTATTATTGTAACGAAACAAGCCCACAAAAGAAGCAGACCTCCGGGCGACGACAAAAAAACGTACCGGTAAACAAGTCGTAAATCAACTGCACTCATATACTGCGTCAGCGACAGAAAGTCTGGAATATGGTAGAAGAGAGCCAGAATTTACTAGACCTTTGGTCTGCACATGTAAATGCCGCCGGTGGGATAAGGAATTCATTCATTAAATAGTATTCGTACAGAGCAAATAAACATAAATATAGTGAATGGCGCAGTGTTATTATAGTTCAAGAAGTAAATAAATATTACAGTCATAAATAGTAGTGATAGAAATAAATACGTGTGTTAATTTATTCGTAGTAGTTTTAAGTGCGTTACATTTATTTTTTATATGTTAGCCGCAAAACCCTGGATAGAGGAGGTGGGGATGCAAGAGACGGGCAGTCAGAACGAGACCACCAACGGGTACGGTGTGCACGATTAACGAGAGTGGTTATCATACGAATTACTTGCTATTCATATCTTTGTTATTAATTTAATGTATTACATTTACTTATGGTTAAAATAAAGACCAGTTATCGCTATCTAACATATATTTATATTGTGATTAGTTTTAAGTGTGTAAATATACAGACTGTTTCAAAACAATTGCACGAGTTGTTTATTTCGACCCCGAAAACGCAACATTATTATTATTATTATTATTAATATAACATTTTTCCATTCGTCCAATCCGGTTTCCGTCATGGTTATAACAGTGCTACTGCTTCGTAAAAAATAACTGAGGACATCATTTCTGATACCGACAGCGGTTACGTTACTGTTTTGATTCAGCTAGACTTCGCTAAGGCCTTCGATAGGCTCTCGAATCAAGTTTTGTAATCTGTCCTCCACTATACTCGCATTTGTAGAAGCGAATTGACATTTTTTTGTAGTTATCAGGTGGTACAAGTCAAAGAACCGTAGTAAACGACGAATTATCAGATTTTACTTACTTAAAGTAAGGGGTTCCTCAGGAATCGATCTTTGCCCCAATATTCTATTCTATTTTCACATAGCAGTTGTTGCTGTTTGGTAACTTTTCGTGCGCATATTATTTCTATGCAGATGATATCCAGCTATGCAATTAATTCATAGTGGAGAATGTTCATACTTCAATTGCGACCATTAATGGCTTTGTCGATATTACTCGTCGACATGGTCTACAGATTAATGAGAACAAATATTGTTACACATTGACGGGAGGAGTGTTCACAGGCAACGCGTTGATCCTGATGTGCATCTGTCAATTGGTGAGGTTGTTCTGAATTGCAACAAATGCATAAAAAATTTGGGGTTGTTTCGGACGAAGACCTATGGTTTAAAATCAATACCGATCAATTAATTAAACGTGCTTACTGCAATTTAAAAAAAATCCATATAGAAATATTCTCAGCACCCGCATTAAATGCCTTTTGACCGACACTCTTGTGTTATTGCACTTTAATTTCCGTGATTCGGTATTTGGCTCTTGTCTGGACAGTTTAGATGTTAGACTGATTCAGGTCGCTCAGAACTCGTGCTTGCGATTTAATTATCGTATCAGAAGTCCAAATAGAATTTCCCACAAATTGTTAGCTGTTGGTTGGCCGAATATGGTTAGACGTAGGTTTCTGCACTATGCCTCTTTCTTGCAAAAATATACTACGAACCGCAGTCCTCCATATTTATTAAATAAGATCAAATTTAGGACTGATGTGCATTCGCCTAAAAGATTTGATCGACACTGCTGTCTTTAAAAGTTGCTTTTGGTAAAATGCGTACTCATTATGAACAGTTTACCCTTTCAAATGAAATAATCACCGCTCAGTTCCTTTAAATCTCAGTTAAGGCGTTATATCAGTTATGTCCTGATTTGGGCCGAAGGATACTGATTCCCTGATTACTTGAGCTTCAATCGAATGTTTACCTCTTTTTTTTTGTAATTTGGATTACATCTACTCTTTCCTCTTTATCATCGTGCAGGTACACCTGGAAGATCATGGCGCCATAACGGCTCAACTGACCCTATTTTTTTATGACAATGTATGAATTCAATCTAATATATTGCATGTCATTGTATATTATATTAATGATCTGTAATTTTGATATGTTTGTTGTTAAAAATTGTGCGGAACCAATAAAGTTATTATTATTATTATTATTATATAGAAAAATATCAATGCAATTTCCTCAAGTTGTTCGTACAACATTCAATTTATTTGGAAACGCGTTTTAAACACTCAAAGAGAACATTTAAATTTTATCACTTGTTATTGCCTCTTTTTAGCTAGTAATGGGGTCAGCAAGAATGGCGCAACCCAAAAATTAAAAGTCCTACTTTCATCAAACTCCATCAATTCTAGTGTACGCCTTGAAAAAATTCAGCAGTATTGACCTGTAGACTGTTAAATTCTGCTTACGTTACTTTTAAATTTATATGATATACCTACTACTGAAAATACACTCAGAATCTTATCTGATAAATTTCCAGGTCTTCTGTCATAGCTTAACTCAACTAGATAGTACCGGATTTGACGAAATCAGTCAATAAGGCGGACTATAAGGCGCCATCCTCTTTATATATAACATCGGCCACTGATTCGATCGTTTGATCGGAGGGTAAAAAGAAAGCAGAATGGCGATGAAAATATCAGATAGACACTGAAATTCATCAGTAACAACGTTCAATTACCCGCTTCCCAAGTGGGAGGGTGTAATTTGTCAAATATAGACAAATGAATTTAGGACAAAACATGAGTAACTTGATTAGGAGATGATAATACGAAGTTATTAAATAATTAGTAAATTAAATAGGTATAAATTATTACTTTTATTGATTTGACAAAAGGCATTGAAATATATGATCAGTAATTGTCATACGTAAGTAAAGTTAATTGAGTTGCACCGAATATGTTACTAATCACTTGACCTACAGAGATCCTGCTAATCTTATAAAAAAAAAACGTCAAAATTCTGAAGCAAAAGGATACAAATTTGTCGTTTAAATTAAAACATATTTAGACACAGTTTGTACATATTTAAATGAATATCTTAACTAACATGATATTACTACACAATTAACCTAGGACTCACTGCAGGTGTATCATTATCAACGTACGCTCCCCCAACATATGTTATGGAAATTATTCTCAGGTAAAATAAATTTAAACCCACAGTTCTCTAAATTTTAATTCCAAAAATTCTAAATTAAACCTTGACAATTAACACGTCGAAACGAAAAACGATATTTTAAAGTTTTAAAGAACAAAACACGTGAGCTTATTCGAACAGTATCAATGGAGATGTCAATTCATTTGCAATGCCAAATTATGACATTACAACTGATATCGTAACATAATCAAAAAACGACAAGGCATCTACTGAAGAAAATAAAAACACAAAGAAAAGAGATAATAAAAATGAACAAGGAGAATTACAATTGAAATCCACACATATGATGAACAACTTACCGTGTGTATTTTTTGCTGTATGAAAATCACAAATAAGAGGAAACTTATTAACCAATTACTTAAACTATTCTAAACAGCACCAAAAACAAAATGTGCAGTTGAATCCTTATTTAAACAAAATTTCAAACCGTATAAATACTAGCACAGTCTCAATTGTAACTCTGTGCAGAATTATCAAACACAATAACCCCGGTATCAAAATTCTCTACACAAGTTAAAAGTTACTGAAAAATTGAAAGTAAATTGAAGAAAAATAGCATGTTCTAATTCATCCATTTCAACTTCTTTAGATTGAACTTGAAAATCACATATGTAAACATTGTGGGTAGCTGCTTAAAATCGAACTAGAAATTGAACTTAAAATCGAACTAGAAATCGAACTTGAAATTGACAGATGTAGAACCCGAATTGTCGTTAATTTTGCATTAACTCGACCAAGTTCTAGAAATCGAACTTAAAATTGATAGATGCAAAACGAGCTTTAGAATGCATAAATGATAGTCATATTTAAACATCAACAATAAACAACGTCAATCTCCCACTCCACATAGACCATATCTGTGAAGTCCCGACAATAACTGTAATAAACAAAAGAATAATTGACGAAAACCAAGAGAGAAACAGAAACTAATATATGTATGTACGGAATGTGATAATTACTTAAATATATTTCTACAGTGTTAAATCAGAGAAATAACTTGTACGAAATGACGTATGTATATTATTTTTTATAGCTAACGTCAAATATTTAGTTTAATAACAGGTAGATTATCAAGTTAGCTCTAATTTTGTTTGGGTTTTAATGAAAAGATTTTTTTTGTTTATGACATACTTTAATATATATTTCAAACATCCACAATGTCCAGTAGTAATCTGCTAACATTACAAGATTCCATTTGAAAATCATATTTTCCGGACAAAAGTGAGAATGTCGAATATGCACTTTAAGCGACATACTGCGTCCCTTACTAAAGTATCATTTTCTGATTTTTTGTTTCCAAAAAGAAAAACGAATTTAGAAACAAAATTTATTTTATTTGTACACACTTCACCCCAAAGTTTGAGTAATACGAAATGGGGACACTGTATAATTAAAAAAAGGCTTTACATTAATTTGTACATTTTTAATATTACGAAATAATTGAACAAGTGATTAAATCATAATAAATTAAAATAAATTGTCATTGAATAAATATATTACTTTATTTTCTATAACGTGACTGTTGGACGGTTGTGAATTAAGTAGCCGGTATTAAAAGAGTTTCTATTATTAGATGTTTCTGATATGGGTTGTGTGAAAGTTTCTGGATTAGAATATAGTGGTTTTGTCAATTCGTGGAATGGCGAGTCACGCTACTGTTCATGTAGACTGCGGAGTGCCAGACTGACCTTGACCTTCACCAAGTTTCGATCGACCACCCAGGCGGGGGCGATGTCTATCGCCTTACATTATAGAACCCTTAGTACACGTCCTCTATGTCCTCTATCAATCCCGAAAACTTGTTCCTGTTCAGTCTGTATGATCTTCTTATACATAAAGACACTGCTGACACTGCATGTAAATTTGCCTCTCATAAAGATTCACGGAGGTGCTCTCTTATCTAGAAAATGAATCTTGTGGCATTTGTCTGCTATAAACGAGTTTTCGTATCTCGAATCCATATGGTTATGTTAATAAAAATGCAGTCGTTGCAATTTCGTATTCGTTTAATTTTGGTACTTTCAGAAGTTATATCTTTTATATGCATATAATTTTGCAAGTAGAAATAATATATACGCGTATCGGTATTATTTTCGTACGCCCATGTAAATTGAATTTCAATTTTTTATATAATTTCCATAAAATGTAAATTAGTAAGAGGCAAAGACCATCTTGTATATCTAATTATAATAACATTATAAAATTTAATGTCGGGAACTCCGTTATTACAATTTAAAATTCTTAGTATCTTAAAAAATTACAGAATATCAATATTTCCATAAAGTAGATATTAATGAAATTGTCAATCTGGAATGTAACTGCACGGAAAATATAAAAAAAGGCCATTTCACATACATTACTATATCAGAGCAATAGGCCCATCTAACAAAAAAAAAATTCTTAATATTGCAAAATGTTAATGTATTTTTTTGTATAATGGAAAGAGAATTACCAAGAAAGTTATGAAAACAAAAGAAAACAGATGGAGAAAATAAGTCTAATATTTGATTTTAACATAATGCATGTCTTCATTAAATTTAACATATATATAAACTCTTAATCGTGCACATTAATCTTTCAACAAAGGCTGTGAAGCTTTCCCACAGTTGTACTATGTTGCTGATCTTGCTTCGTCATAATGATAGTACTTCGATTATAGGTTGTCTAACATGTCTTCGCTTTGCCTCATTTTTGAAGTGAGTTTCCAATGCGTTTAGTGGTATATTTATGTAAACTCCAGGCTTTCTAGTACCCTCAAAGTGGTTCAGGTAGCATATTTGTATTACAGGTTTCGGCTTCATCTAACCTGTTTCGTTACTCATTTGCTGATATGTCTGTATGTAGGGACACATGTATATAGCTGCTGTTTACATAATGGAAGCAAAGCTACACGTCTGTCAAAGCCAATTAGGATCTTTGAGGTAGCAATATATCTGGAGAAATAATATAATAGTCTCCACCACAACTAAATTACTGACAAAAGCACCGCCATTTTGGAAGTCCGGTTTTAAGCGGAAAACAAATGAAAGAAGATATATTTTTAGACCTCTTTCTCCCACTTACTATTACAATTTTCTTGTGCACAGCGTGTAAAATTAGATCCAGTATGGAGAATAATTTTTTTCTCCCAGTATATATCCATTCAATCTTTATATTTAGAGATTTAATATAAAGTTGCAAAGCTTTGCTAACCATTGGATTTTTGCAACTTTCTGGTAAAATGACCTTTAATATGTTTTAACACCATCCGAGTGATGAGCACACTAGTACAGCTCTATCGTGTACATTTAGTATGGGTTATTGGGCTATATATCTAGTAAACACATAATATGAAATTAACTCTTTCGCGACGTTACAATTAATGTTTAACATTCTCGAGGTCGTTTCAATATTGTCTGGTATTTTTCGAAATAGCATATCCTAATGTTTTCCAATACGAAAACGTCAACTCCACTTTTTCCAACTTGGAATACTGTGACTGGTTCTCCAACAATTTGTTCAACTTCTTCTAAATAAACCATCACCTAGTAGTTTCTTTCGAAAGATGTTTGGGCATGTACATCAGCACTCCTCTATTTAAACAGTGAACTGTAACTATTACTACTGCATGCTATAGTGTTTTCAGTATTAATTAGTTTCCATTATTTATCCATCATTATTGCAAAGTTATGCTAACCGTTGGATCTATAACTGGTCTATAACAGTATGTCTTCTAACAGGGTTTAGAATCATATCAGTAATCAACTGACTAGTACAATTATTATATTTCGTACATCATGCGCGTGTTATATATGTAGCAATGTAGTAACTTTGTTACTTTCATATGTATGCATTTCGTTAGATATTTCAAGATTTGTTGAAACATCCAAACACGTTTCGGTATTTTCTGGTGCTTAGACAGTGAAAGCAACGCCGTTTGACTAGGGTAAGAGATAATCAAGATAATTATGGCCAACTAACGTATTCTAATGACCTTCTAAGATTTTCTTATTATGTTTTGAAATAACTTGATCTAAATTGAACGTGGTGTAGTAGTTTCTATTGGAAGATGGTTGTCAAGAGGCAATCAATATTATTACTGGTATTTTGATATATCCAGTAGTTAGTCTTCACTAGTTTCTATCATTCATCAGCGTGTAATGTTCATTTGTGCCTCTGCATTAATGAAAGCTATTCCATTACTGCAGTTGCAAATTTAAGCCAGCTTTTTTGAAAATTATTGTATGTCCTACTGCTAGATATAGTCCTATGTTTCATTGCGAGCTCTCAAACGCTGACCAAACACTTGAACTGTATACTTGAGAAATGTGTTTCTACATACATATTTTACACATGTACACGAAAGTCTTTACGATCATGTTGTTGATGTATATAGCTTCTGTCAAATATATAATCCATTTGTTCAAGTAAATATATATTGTGTGGAGGCTATATAAAGCTCAAATATGCTTATGCAATGAATTTTTATAAGAATACCGTTCAAGAGTGCAGTTGTGTGTTTAGTCCGCTTGATTCAATTTTTATTTCCATGTTTCATTCATTCATATGTTGCTTTATGCAAGTGTCAAGTTCAAGTTATACATACATTGTTAGTCCAGATAACAAAACGGATAATTTAGAAAAGAAACTTTCATGAACGAACATATAAGTTTCTTTTCCAAATCATCAAACCTTCTTGTACAGTGTCACCAGATGAATACGACCATCGAAAAGTCCTGGGCGGAAAGGCCACTGTTTGAGCAAGTCTGTCATTAGATTCCGCAAAAACGAAACAGTACATTTTTTGTGAAGTATTGCAATTTCAGAACATTTACTATATATTACCCCATTAATGCAAATGATATATTCTAAAACGGCACTTTAAAGTAGTTCATCAAATGTAAAGAAATTGTTTATATACATCTTAGTTACATTAATCCACTAGTCCTGCTTTACAGAAGTTTATGTTAAGAAAAGTAGAGGCTAGTCATATAACTATAACATAGATGATATGTTATTAATATAACTGTCACAATGGGTTTATAACAGTTTTTTATAGTTTATTTAAGACAACCACTGAATTTTACTTTTTGGCCTTTGTTTTGCAAATATGTTCAAAATCATATAATATACAGGCTGCCCGAAAATTTGGGACCCTACTTTAATACACATATTCATCAAAGGAGTAATCGAATCTAAGACAGTATACTGAGCAGCCTTGAACAACCTTGAAGATACACCCTCGTCAGACGCGATGAACTTGAATTTATCAGATTTATTTCAACCATATCGTGTGTCTCAACTGATCCAAAAAAAAGTTTTTCTATCGATATTGAATTTCCAAGTTTTTTATTCCCAGCAATGTTTTGGAGTTTATTACATAAACCATCCATTTATAGTTCTTTTGATTTATGTTTCTTCTGAATTCATTTACCAATTTCCTTTCTCTACTTATTTGCAGTTCGAATTTTGTTATAAACATCATTCTGTTTTACACTCCTAACCCTTTCCCTGTGTTCTATTTTCATTACTCGATACCTCAGGATACAATTCTCTACTGGTCCTTGATTTCATTCGTATTCAAGGTTTTTGATACCTAAATTTTGTCTATTTTAGTCTTCTGGACAGTACAAATCATTATTGTATATTAAATAACCAAAGGCACACATATTATCAATGAGTTTCATAAAATCCAAATACGTCTGCACTAATACTCGGATTGCAGACTTTTATTTGCTTCTCGCTGATCTCGGCAATAGATAAACTTAGCTCCTAATCCCGCATTTGCAGATTAAAGTGGTCTGATATACTTGAATTAACTGAATACTAAATTACCGTAAAAAATATTTTTCTCAGTTGGTTAATTTTATTAATCAGTTATATTAATATTCCATAGAGGAGTTATTATCCCAGAGAACTTCAAATATTTGTCTATGTAACTTAACACTGCTATAATTTTTGATGATCGGATTTTTACTTCCACCATTTCAGGTACATAATCATCAACATTCTTAGTAATTAATGGATTTGTTGGTTATCATGAACTATTTAATGTTGACACCACACTTAGACCGTTTACAAACTAGGTGATCGTAGAGGAATACTAATTTTCACTAATTAAGAAGATGCATAAAATTATTCATGCAGAATTTTAGTAGTATATATCTTGGTTGCTTTGCTTATGAGA
Organism: Amphimallon solstitiale; assembly: GCA_963170755.1. NCBI lineage: Eukaryota > Metazoa > Arthropoda > Insecta > Coleoptera > Scarabaeidae > Amphimallon > Amphimallon solstitiale. The sequence goes on along the minus strand of OY720675.1, from coordinate 172,004,023 downwards.
AAATTATCCGAAAGTTGTAAGATTACCCACAACTTTTAAAGCTTTTACTCACGAAATTAAGTTAGCTCTTGTTCCGTAAATTTAATCACAATGCACACTTGTATAATGTATGAGAGAATATATGGTAAAGAGATTAGCTATTGGTATCCCTGGACACAGGATTAATACATGAAATTCTAAAGTTTCCCACATATTTATTTCACAGTGCATGCGTAAAGACAATTTTATTGAATGCACTGTAAAAAAAAACCTCAATGATAATAAAAATAATAGTATATACTTCGTCATTCGAGAATTTGATTTTACTTGCCCGACGTCTGGCCAATTTGAAAATCCTATAAAATGTTCCCCTCTAGGATCCAGGTTAGCATTGAGATGGCAACGAGACGGATTGCCTCCGGGAACGCCATCGAATTGCATAGCACCTTCAATGAAATCTAGAGGCGATGGGAAATATAGACGACAAAAAAAAGTAAATCGGTATTCACAGAAAATAACATTATACCTTGACTTGTCAGATGTATATTTTATGAACTTCCAGATCCTTTTCCTAACCGGAATTTAGTATTTTAATAACTATATTCTTTTTGACGTAAGCCCGTAAATTTCAATTTGTATTTGTGTTTGTGGCAATACTTCTTTTTTTGATAGGAATTTGTCAAATGTACTTGTTTTAAAATATAAAAGTTTGATTAAAAAACAATTTTTAAATCTATGACAAGTAATAGAAGTATGTAATACAAATAATGAAGATTCTATTATAAAACAAGTAATTTATTTACGTTGTTGTTTTCAGAAAATTCCAAATATTTTGTTACAATGAATTACATAATTTTGAAATATATTTGAAGAAGCAATTTAAACATAGTTATATACTCTCATAAATTTTAATAACACATAATAGTTAGACATAAGCAAAAACTACAATATGTATTCCTATGGTTATAGATCTTTTGAATTTATATCGTTTCTGGAATCCCACAAGGGACCAATTTAGGCCCATATTCGTTTCTGTGTTCACTAATGATCTCATAACTTCTTAATAAATAAGCTTGAATATCCCTCGCATATGTACTTATCCTACTACATATTTATACTTGCAATGTTCAACTGAGAAAGTTTAAGGCAGATTTTTAGATTACACAAGTATTAAAACTGATGGAGTCTATACATCTCGCAATATTAACTACATAGCTAGAACAAGCATGTGAACCAACATGGAGTGCGATGTTTGAGTTCTTGTCGTAAACGACATGGAACCGCCTCTATTTGAGCTGGTCAATGTTTTTCTTGACACATCGGGGCTACTTGAAGTATTATGCTCCTGAGTACCCAAATTTTATTCTTATAAAATTGATCGTGATTAAATAAAAATTCTCCTATTTCAAATACTACATTACATTTAGATGTATATTTTTTGCTGACATCTTAATCTTTGGCTCTCCTATTAAATAAATAATAATCTTAATTAGGTAATTTTAATTAGAAAAATGTAGCCACGGGTGAGTTATAAACTCACGGCGTCCTAATCGCTAGTCAGGTGTTTCTATCCTTCCAGGCCACCGCGGGCAATGCATGTTCGAATCTTTTAAATTGTACTAAATCATATCAAATATATAATAGTTAAAAGCCGATATATATACAAAATTTTAAGCAATTTTAAAATTAAATACTAAAATCCTTAATTACACACTGCCTTTCATTTTACGTTACTGCACCAGAATATACAGAGTGTAAGGAATAAGGCTGAAAAACGTCTGGTTTTTATTGAAGAATTAATTACAAAGGTGGATATAATTGCGTTGACTGAGCATTGGCTGAGGCCTGGCGGAGATCTGTTGATTGGTGGTTACGTCATGGCGTCCCCTTTTACAAGAACATCTATCTCCACGCGGCGGCTCTTGTATTTTACTTCGTGATGGAATTGACTTCGAACTTGCGTCTCTGAAACTAAAGAGCATGGAACAGTCTTAGAATGTGGCGCTGTTAAAATTAGGAAACGTAAGTTGGTTATAATTAGTACATATGGTCCGCCGTCTGGAGGTATAGATCAATTTCTCCATATACTGGATGGGATTTTGAGCGATGTATCTGTGGAAGTTACTTACACGCTGGTTTTATGCGGTGATTTTAACATCGATCTAAGCAGACAGGACAAGGTTTCTGATAATTTTTTGGATTTAATGCGATTCTATGACCTACTACAAAGTATTTTTAAGCCAACAAGAGTGAGCAACAGATCAAAGACACATTATTTGACAATATTCATTGTTACCGGTTCGAATTTGAAAGGATTCACCCACTGTATTTTAAATCAACAAAACAACAGTAACTACCACTTACTTTAATGAAGGTAAATTTATTAAAACATTAATACGGATCAGAAACAAATCTGACACTGAAAAATTATAAATATTCTGACTGATTGTCAAAAAAAATGACAATTATCAAATAATCATATTATCCTATGTAAATCATATTTCGAACATTTCCAAATAAACGTCTTTTCCCACACCGGAAGAAAAATGGCTTTAGTAATGGGTAACAATTCGGCCGCTCCCGGGAAGACGTTATTTGGAGGATGTTCGAACAAAACAAACAAGCGAGCGAAGAATTCGCATTACGCATTAATGCTCTTGCGACTCCAGTTGCTCCTGGCGACTTGCAGATTCTTGCGCTTGATTGAGTTGTCTCATGGGTCGTACCTGGTCTATATGATATTTGGTACGTTGGGCATCGGCCCGCTCTACCCATATAGCAGTGGCGCCGGCATTCCCTACCACAGGGTATGGTCCCACCCAACGTTCAGCGAAATGTTTGCCCGGCGGATGGTGTGCCTTCACCATCACGAACTCTCCGAGACGTGGTGTAATGGGCATCGGAGCGTCGGGTTGTGCGTACCGGCGTTGTCGATACCTCAACTCATTAGCATGTACCTGCCGTATTCTATCAGCGGCAGGTTCTGGTGGTTGTTGTGGCGGATCTTGCCATTCTCCTGGCCGATGGATTTCGAATCCAAACAAGGCCTTAGCCGGAGTGTACCCAGTTGCGGTATTCTGACGACATCGTAAGTTGAAGAGTACTTGATCCAGCATTTCATCCCACCTTTCCGGGTTTTGGCCCTCCAGAAGGATGCGGAGGCCTTTCTTTACCTCTTGATTTCTTCTTTCTACTGGATTGGCCCTGGGATGATAGATTGGCGTTGTCCAGTGCAGACATTGCCACTTTCGTAATGCTGCATCCCATGCCATAGAAGTAAATTGTGAACCATTATCGGTCAAGATAGCCATGGGATAGCCAAATCTGTGAAAGATTTGCGTGAGATACTCGATTACGATGGCGCTGCTAGTGCTCTTGACTGCGCACGCCTCGGTCCATCTTGAATATATATCCGTGACGACAATACCAAAACGGTTTTTCTTCCGGGTCTCAGTGAGTGGTCCAATGATATCCACAGATATGACCTCAAATGGTTGTTTCGAATCGTGGGTCCGTAGCGGCGCTTGAGCCTGTGGTGGCCCTCTTTTGAATGCATTACATATTCTGCAACTCCGAACATGTTCTGTGATATTGGCTTGGGCATTGTTCCAGTAATAACGTTCTCGTATAGCCCGGTATGTTTCTTCCGCTCCGGGATGGCCTGCGGTATGGTAGTCGTGATACTGGTTGATGACCCTCTCGCGGGCCACGGGTGGTACCCAAATCAAGTGTTTATCGCTCACTTTGTATCGGAGCAAACCGTCTCGGAATGTTATGTATGAATGTTCTGGAGCTGCAGGGTCTTGGTTCAAGCTGGCCATCATTTCTCTTGCCTGTGGATCCTCCTGTTGGGCATCTCGTATAGTATGAATCAAAGATTCTTCGTCGTCGGTGACAAAAACGTATTCATCTTGCTGCGGTTCAGGCGGAATTGGATTTTCGTAAGGAATCATTCGTTCGACATCATCCAAACCAACGGGCGTCGTGTCGTTCCCAGGACTTCTGGATAATGCATCTGGTAATTCATTTTCCCTACCAGGAACATGTTCGATTGTATAGGTAAACTCTTGCAATAGCAAGGACCAACGCATCAGCTTAGACTTGGTTTCTTTGAATTGTTGAAGCCAAGTCAACGCTTTATTATCTGTCCTTAGAGTAAACGGCTTGTCTTCCAAATAGGGCCTATATCGTTTGATAGCCCAAATGACCGCCAGGCATTCTTGTTCATTTACATGATAATTTTGTTCAGCCTTACTAAACCTCAGACTAGCGTAGCTGACCACTTCTCTGAGGCCATCGTGCTCTTGGTATAAGACAGCGGATGCTCCAATTGCGCTGGCGTCAGTTTGTAAACAGAAAGGTTTTTGGAAATCGGGTCTGTATAAGTACAAAGGTTTTGAAGCCGCTTCTTTGATGGCTTGGAATGCTACCATTGCCTCTTGGGTCCATTTGTATGTCCTGTTTGTGGATAATAGGTCAGTGAGTGGGGCCATGATTCGAGAGCAGTCCTTGATATAATCTCTCAACCAATTAATAATGCCCAGGAATTTTCTCAAACCCTTCCGTGTGCGGGGTGGCTCGGTAGCTTGAATAGCTTCGATATGTTCTGTTTGGGGATAGTTCCCATTCATGGTTACTACATGTCCCAAGTAATTCAAAGTCGTACTCACGAAGTGACACTTGCTGACATTTAACCTTAAGCCATGTTGGGCCAATCTTTCGAACACCAACCGGAGATGCCTAAGGTGTTCCTTCACACTTCCCGAGTAAACGATTATGTCATCAAGGTATGCTATTGCAAATTCACGAAGGTATCCTACTAGGACATCTTGTACCATAAGCTTTTGGAAGGTACTTGGGGCCCCCTTGAGCCCGAACGGCATGACATTGAATTCGTAAGCAGCCCCATCGGGCGTGGTGAAAGCAGTGTACCTTTTCGATTCCTCATCAAGCTTAATTTGCCAGTAACCGTTTCGTAAATCAAGTGTGGAGAACACCTTGGCTGTCCCTAAATCTTTAAGGGATTCTTGGATGGGCGGTAAGGGACTGACTTCATCCTTCGTCCGGCTGTTCAGTTTGCGATAGTCAACGCAAAATCTCGGCTCTCCATTTTTCTTCGTGACGATTACAATCGGCGAACTATAATTGCTGTGACTCGGTCGGATCACATTACTTGCCAGCATCTTTTCAACTTGTTCAGCAATCACTCGCTTCTTGTTTGGTGGATAACGGTAGGCAGACACCCTGACTGGGGTGTCATCTGAGAGCCGAATCTCGTGTCTTGTGGTAGCTGTGGTAGCGACTGCATCGCCCTCGTCAAATAACTCTCTAAAATCCCTCAGAGTTCTTTGAAAGATCTCTCGATCCTCTGCCATCCAGGAGCTTGTATCTGTAGAAATTTGGATGTCTTCTTTAGAATGAGGTCTAGGGTTTCTTGTGACAAAGTGTAGCGTGTGACGTCTGTCCACACCTACATGCATGCATTTACGTGCCATATCTATTACGGCTTGGTTTTCCATAAGCCAAGGTCCCCCCAGGACGATGGCAATGCGCATATTAGGTATCACCATTGCGTCACATGCGAATGAAAAATTGCGGATAGTGGCGTTTAGTGTGCCTTGGAGATGTGCTTCGAGGGTTGTGCTCTCTTGAAGCCAAGTGAAGGTCATCGGCCGAGTCTTCTCGGTTTTTCCCGTCAGGTATTCGGGTCTGGCGAAGTTCCTGGTGGCCGCTGTGTCTATTAGCGCCACCACTTCCTGACCGTTCACTTGGAGTTTTATTGATGGCGTTGTTCTTATGCCATCAGTTGTTGCAAGGGCCGTCCCGTTTAACGTTTTGGGACGGCCCCCTTTCCTTCCCCCTGCATTCGCTGGATTCCAGGGTGTCGTTCAGAAAACCATTCTGGCCTTTGTGGACAGTCACGGTTCATATGCCTTTCCGGGCAAAACCAGCACTTCGGTACGCTGGTATCCTCAGCCCTAGTGACTCTTTGAGCACTGGGGTTTTCTACTCTTGGGCGGCATGGTGTCTGCCTCGCATCTTGGCTCTGGGTATCCGATGGCTTTACTTTGGTTCGCTTCGTCCACGCCTTGTCGGCCTCATTGAGCCGGGACCAACGCGTGCATTTTTGTACTAGTTCAGTCATGGTCTTGGGAACCACCAGAAATAGTTGACTATTTACTTCCTTAGTCATCCGGTCAATGATATGCAAAATCATTTCTTCCTCGGGCCAGGTAGGTCTGAGCCTGAGGCACAGTTGTCTCATTCGATAAACGAATTTTTCAGGTGCTTCGGCTGCTTCTTGTCTTGTGGCATATACGGCCACCTCCAAGGTTGTCAAACGTTGATGACTGAGGAATTCATCTCGGAATCTCTGCAAGAAATCCTCCACCGACAAGAAACTGCCCGCATAATAATTAAACCAATTCGCAGCTTCCCCTTCAAAATGCGGACGCACGGCCTCATCAATATCCTCTGGCACTTCCAAGGTGAATTGCCGTAAGTAGATTTCTAACCTATCCAAGAAGAGCACTGGGTCTTCGGTAATCTGCCCCTGGTAAGGACGCGGTGGTGGTCGATTTGTTGGCGCTAATGCTGGCGCGACAGTTAACTGTCTTAGTGCCTCAGCGAGTGTCGCCACAGCTTCAGCATTAACCACTGTCTCTGCATCAGGCGGTGGCACTGTCGGCTTATCAACCGTCTCAGGTGTGGTCCTCTTCTTTGGTGAGTAATTAGCCAAAATTTCCCGTGTTACCCGTTCGGCGATTTGTTCCATGAGGGGAACATTATTTATGACAGGCGAGAATGAGCGTTCGGAAGCGGTAGACTGTCTTTTCTTCGAGGATCTTTTCGGAGCCATCTTCTCCTGGGTTCGTCAATGCTTTCTGCACTGAGAATTTCTGTACTTTTAATACAGAAAATTCTGCCACACGATGGCGCGCCAAATTGTTACCGGTTCGAATTTGAAAGGATTCACCCACTGTATTTTAAATCAACAAAACAACAGTAACTACCACTTACTTTAATGAAGGTAAATTTATTAAAACATTAATACGGATCAGAAACAAATCTGACACTGAAAAATTATAAATATTCTGACTGATTGTCAAAAAAAATGACAATTATCAAATAATCATATTATCCTATGTAAATCATATTTCGAACATTTCCAAATAAACGTCTTTTCCCACACCGGAAGAAAAATGGCTTTAGTAATGGGTAACATCATCCACCTGTAGTGATGGTGTGTTAGTCTCCGCGTTATCGGATCATTATGCCCAGAGCTTGACACTTAGCATGCAGCATTTCATGCTGCGAAGAGCTATTAAACAAGAAATTAGAATATTCTCTCGTACCAGTTTAATGAAAATAAAGGAAGAGTTGCCAGAAGTTGATTGGGTCCCAGTTTTATTGTTCAACGATGTGAATTGTTGGTATGAAAAATTTATGGAGATACTGGTAACAATCATAAATAAGTTACCAAAAAAGTTGTTGATATTTCGAAAAAATCTAAACATAATTGGTTAATGGACAGTATAAGAACCATGTCAACACAGAAAAAACAATTTAAAACTTGAAATAGAACAAGCCAATGAGAAATCTTATGAAGAATATATCAAGAATTCCACTAACAAGGCCAGGGCAACGTGGGACGTAATCGGCCAACTTCAGGGTCGTGATAAAAGGGATCCCTTTCGGGTTAGTGATGTCCGTGAGTTTGCTGATGCCAAAGATATTCTAACAGCAGTCAATAAGCATTTCATAGAGTCCGGTCAAGATGTTACGAAAAATAACACCACTCTTCTGAGAAATATAAAGTATGTATCCGACACTTTTTCATTACATCTGACATACCCCGAAGAGGTTATGGAGGCTATAAATAGCTTAAAGAACTCAAAGGCTACGGGCTACGGGTGTCTGTGCTGAAGAAATTGTGACACCATTTAACTCACACCATAAATATGTCCTCCAGAGATGACTTGTTTCCGGACGAAATGAAATATGCAATAATAAGACCTATACATAAAAGGGAGATAGGAGTGATCTCCACAATAACCGACCCTTCTATCTAATATTTTAAAGATATTGGAGAGATTAGTGTGCAATAGAGTGGTAGGCTTCTTGCGAATACACGATATCCTGTACAGGGATCAGAATGGATACATAAAGGGTCGATCAACCTCGAGAGCAGCTTTCCAGCAGAGATTTTACATGGCTTAATTAGCAAGGATGTGGTGGCCTACACATTCATAGATCTGTCAAAGGCTTTCGATTGTGTATACCATCGAGTACTTCTGGATAAGCTTGAGAGAATGGGATTCCGGGACGTGGCGTTGGAATAGATGCCGTCCTACCTTATTGACAGAAAGCAGTGCGTGTCAACCAATGATGAGTCGAGGGTAGAGATAAGATAACCCTGGAGGGCATTGTTTGTGGAGTTCCTCAGGGTTCGATACTCGGACCGGTCCTGTCCCTGCTGTATGTGAATAATTTTACAAGTGCTGTGAATGGCTTTACAATACTATACGCAGATAACACCTCATGCATATTAAGAGAGCGTGCTCTAGAATAGGTGACACATATGATGGAGAACAATTTTTTAAATTTGGGTTTGTGGTATGAGTGTAATAACTTAATACCTACTAAATATTAAGAAGACTCGACTGATACCTTTTGGTGTCGGTGCAGGGGATCTAATTGTGCGATATGAGAGGGAAAACCTCGCGTGTGCGGATCGGGTGCCGTTTTTTGGTGTCGAGATTAATAGTAGACTTTCCTGGGGACCTCATATAGAGTCTCTCGCGGCGAGGGTGGGCAGCTTCTATTTTGCATTGCGAGTAATTACGCGTAATATTTGTGTGAGGGCATCTTCAGGCGTGTATTACGCATGTGTACAGTCTCGTCTCAGGTATGGCTTGGTGTTCTAGGGAAACGCTGTGGACAGTGGAAGAATATTTAAATTGCAAAAAGCATGTGTACGAGCAGTGTTCAATTTGAAGCCTCGTGACTCCTGTAAACAGGTATTTATAGAAAATAAGCCTTAGCGTCTCTTTACATCATTGAGTCAGTAACTCTTGTGAAGGCCCAACAACAATGACATTTTCAAAAAAAATATGAGGTGAATCATGCGCAGCGTACTAGGACTAATGAACGCAATGACTTGTTGCAGTCGCGAACACATCTATAGCTAGGGTGCAGAGACAAACCTTGACACAGTGTATGAAAATATATAATCATGTCCCAAACACTTTGAAGAGAATGACAAACAGCCAGCTGAAACGACACTTAACAAATTATACATTCAGCAAAGCCTTTTACATCATTCAGGATTTTTTATCTGCACTCTATCAGGTATGAGAGTTTGTATGGATTTCCATATATTTTTATGCTTGTGTATTTTTAAATTTATGTGGCGTATTCTATGTTTTTATACATTACTGAATTAATAAAGTTTATTATTAGTAAGTAGTGATTTTATTATAGATATATAGTATTATTGATATATAATTAGTTGGTAATAGGTAAGCTTCATGTTAGAACATTTAAGAAATAGTTAAAATTAAAGTTATTTCAATAATAGCAAAGTGTGTATTTATTTAATAATTTGTCTTCAGTAGACGAGACATTCAATTTTTTGTTTAAATGCTAAATTCATAGCATAACATTGCATGCGGGATATACAATTTTGAGTATATTCCTTAAACGTTAACGGACATATCATTCAAGCAGTATACGAATACATAACAAATGCAATGCTATTTATAAAGTTTATCGTCTGCACATTTATTTTATTATTTAGTCTGTGTATTATAATACAGAATAATAACATTTCGTATTTGACAGACATTTACTGAAAGGTAGTTTAATTGACCGGGAGCGTTTATTTACGAGTGTGTGAAGTTAGCCCCCCTTTTTTCGAATATCGGAAATCTGACGGTTGTTCCAGGTTGTTCTAGGTTTGTTCTAAATTGTTCCAAAGTATTTCAAAAAAAAAGTCAAAATTGGCCGATATAATTGAAAAAAATGACTTTTTCACCCAGCCCCCCTTTTTTCGAAAATTGAAATTCTGAAGGTTGTTCCAGGTTGTTCTAGATTTGTTCTAAACATTATTCTTATACATCAGAACCGTATCTCTTATATTTCAAAAGATATTGCAAAAAAACGTTTTTAAAAAAGCGTGAAGTTAGCCCCCCTTTTTTCGAAAATCTAACTTCTGACGGTTGTTCCAGGTTGCGCTAGGTGTGTTCTCAATTGTATTTCAAAAAATAAATCATAATTGGCCGAAAAAACGGCAAAAAACTTTTTTTTTCTGGTGGCCCATTTTTCGAAAATCGAAATTCTGACGGTTCCTAAACATTGTTCCAAAGAATCTCGAAAAAAAAATCAAAATTGGCCGAGATAATCGGAAAAAACGAGTTTTTGCCAGCCCCCCTTTTCTTGAAAATTGTAATTCTGATGATTGTTCTAGGTTGCTCTAGGTTTGTTCTAAATTGTTCCAAAGTATTTCATAGAAAAAATCAAAATCACACGAGAAAGTGGGAAAAAACGAAAGCCAAAAGTATGAAGTCGGACCCAGTTTTTGCAAAAATTAAAATTTTGACGGTTTTTCTAGGTTGTTCTAGGTTTGTTCTAAACATTGTTCGAATACGTCAAAACCGTATCTCTTATATATCAAAAGATATGGCAAAAAAACCAAATCCAAAAGTGTGAAGTTAGCCCCCCTTTTATCGAAAATCTAACTTCTGACGGTTGTTCCAGGTTGCTCTAAGTGTGTTCTCAATTGTTCCAAAGTATTTCAAAAAATAAATTATAATTGGCCGGAAAAACGGCAAAAAACTTTTTTTTTCTGGCGGCCCATTTTTCGAAAATCGAAATTCTGACGGTTGTTCTGGGTTGTTCTAAGTTCGTTTTAAATTGTTCCAAAGAATTTCAAAGAAAAATCATAATTGGCCGAGATAATAGAAAAAAACGATTTTCCCACGGACCCCCTCTTTGCGAAAATTGAAATTCTGAGAGTTGTTCCAGGTTGTTCTAGATTTGTTCTAAACATTATTCTTATACATCAGAACCGTATCTCTTATATTTCAAAAGATATTGCAAAAAACGTTTTTGAAAAAGTGTGAAGTTAGCCCCCCTTCTTTCGAAAATCTAACTTCTGACGGTTGTTCCAGGTTGCGCTAGGTGTGTTCTCAATTGTTCCAAAGTATTTCAAAAAATAAATCATAATTGGCCAAAAAAACGGCAAAAAACTTTTTTTTTCTGGCGGCCCATTTTTCGAAAATCGAAATTCTGACGGTTGTTCTAGGTTGTTCTAAGTTCGTTTTAAATTGTTCCAAAGGATTTCAAATAAAAAATCATAATTGGCCGAGATAATAGAAAAAACGATTTTCCCACGGACCCCCTTTTTGCGAAAATTGAAATTCTGAGGGTTGTTCCAGGTTGTTCTAGATTTGTTCTAAACATTATTCTTATACATCAGAACCGTATCTCTTATATTTCAAATGATATTGCAAAAAAACGTTTTTAAAAAAGTGTGAAGTTAGCCCCCCTTTTTTCGAAAATCTAACTTCTGACGGTTGTTCCAGGTTGCGCTAGGTGTGTTCTCAATTGTTCCAAAGTATTTCAAAAAATAAATCATAATTGGCCGAAAAAACGGCAAAAAACTTTTTTTTTCTGGCGGCCCTTTTTTCGAAAATCGAAATTCTGACGGTTGTTCTAGGTTGTTCTAAGTTCGTTTGAAATTGTTCCAAAGGATTTCAAAGAAAAAGTCATAATTGGCCGATATAATAGAAAAAAAAACGATTTTCCCACGGACCCCCTCTTTGCGAAAATTGAAATTCTGAGGGTTGTTCCAGGTTGTTCTAGATTTGTTCTAAACATTATTCTTATACATCAGAACTGTATCTCTTATATTTCAAAAGATATTGCAAAAAACTTTTTTCAAAAAGTGTGAAGTTACCCCCCCTTTTTTCGAAAATCTAACTTCTGACGGTTGTTCCAGGTTGCTCTAAGTGTGTTCTCAATTGTTCCAAAGTATTACAGAACAACCGTCAGAATTTCGATTTTCGAAAAATGGGCCGCCAGAAAAAAAAAGTTTTTTGCCGTTTTTTCGGCCAATTATGATTTATTTTTTGAAATACTTTGGAACAATTGAGAACACACCTAGCGCAACCTGGAACAACCGTCAGAAGTTAGATTTTCGAAAAAAGGGGGGCTAACTTCACACTTTTTTAAAAACGTTTTTTTGCAATATCTTTTGAAATATAAGAGATACGGTTCTGATGTATAAGAATAATGTTTAGAACAAATCTAGAACAACCTGGAACAACCCTCAGAATTTCAATTTTCGCAAAAAGGGGGTCCGTGGGAAAATCGTTTTTTTCTATTATCTCGGCCAATTATGATTTTTTCTTTGAAATCCTTTGGAACAATTTAAAACAAACTTAGAACAACCCAGAACAACCATCAGAATTTCGATTTTCGAAAAATGGGCCGCCAGAAAAAAAAGTTTTTTGCCGTTTTTTCGGCCAATTATGATTTATTTTTTGAAATACTTTGGAACAATTGAGAACACACTTAGAGCAACCTGGAACAACCGTCAGAAGTTAGATTTTCGATAAAAGGGGGGCTAACTTCACACTTTTGGATTTGGTTTTTTTGCCATATCTTTTGATATATAAGAGATACGGTTTTGACGTATTCGAACAATGTTTAGAACAAACCTAGAACAACCTAGAACAACCGTCAAAATTTTAATTTTTGCAAAAACTGGGTCCGACTTCATACTTTTGGCTTTCGTTTTTTCCCATTTTCTCGTCTGATTTTGATTTTTTCTATGAAATACTTTGGAACAATTTAGAACAAACCTAGAGCAACCTAGAACAATCATCAGAATTACAATTTTCAAGAAAAGGGGGGCTGGCAAAAACTCGTTTTTTCCGATTATCTCGGCCAATTTTGATTTCTTTTTCGAGATTCTTTGGAACAATGTTTAGAACAACTAGAACAACCTGGAACAACCTTCAGAATTTCAATTTTCGAAAAAAGGGGGGCTGGGTGAAAAAGTCGTTTTTTTCAATTATCTCGGCCAATTTTGACTTTTTTTTTGAAATACTTTGCAACAATTTAGAACAAACCTAGAACAACCTGGAACAACCGTCAGATTTCCGATATTCGAAAAAAGGGGGGCTAACTTCACACACTCTTTATTTACACCAGATGAGCTTAGATACATACATATATGCACAAAATTGCAGCTAAAATAAAAGAATTTTTTAAATAAAATTGTAATAGTCATTTTCGGCAAATAGCTTTTGCCTAGGCAAATGATATCTGCCTTGGCAAATAGCTCCATATCATTTATTTCTGCTCAAAAGCTATTTTCCTAGGAAAATGGTATCTGCCAGCAGGGTTTTTAGGCAAAAAGAAACACAATAAGACAAATGTCGTAGGCGAATAGACTTCTTCTCTTAAAAGGAAATAAACAATAAAATAAACACATGTAAACCAGGGAAATTGTATTTTTACCCTATTAAGTTGCAATACATACGTAGAAATTTAAAAAAGAAGACATCTTCTCTTAAAACGAAATAAACACAAGTAAACCAGGGAGATTGTATTTTTGGACAAAAGAAGCTGTCAATTGGACAATTTATTTTGGCAGGTATTACTGGAATGGCATCTACTGTTGCATAAATTTCCAGTCTTGAAACAGGCACATCGTTTAGTATGGCACTGACTTTTCGAAGGAAACGCAGGCTTCTCTTAAGGAAATAAAGCAATCTTGGGGAATATCATCATAAGTAAAACTAATTGACGAAACATGTGTTATGACAGTCCTAGTCAGACAGTTTTTTAAAATACCACTGTTGGTGCCAATGCGGTAAACATCATTTTTCTTTTCAATAATAATTCCTTCTACATTTTTTTATATAATGGTCCTCTGTCAAATTTTGCAATAGGTATAGTTACAAATTTACTATTTCTATCTCGCCCAAAGATGGTTTTGCTCCTTTTTTTCTTTTTTTCATTACTCCTGCGGCTTTGGCTTGTGCTTCATAGGATTTCTTCCGATTAATAGTAATATTTTCCACATTGATACAGAGTCTGCAAATAACTTGGCTTCCAAACCTTTCATCGTGTTCAGAAGTAACACCACAAATTACGTGCACTATTTTATTGCACTTTGAACAAGTGTGAGCGCCTTTACTTTCTTTGCCGCAAACACAGCAATATATTATGCCACCGCGACTCTGTTATAGTCTTCACTAATGCCTAAACCATCTGCCGTAACGTGCTCTGTCACCGTAGGAATATTCTCAATGGTTTCTCCTACGTACGTCTCAATTTAAGAATCGGCAACCTGTACTATATTTGCTTCGCCTGAATTTTCTTCTTGATGAGGATTCTCAACTTTAGAATTGTCAGGACTTTTTGCCGGTACTGCAACACTGCCATCATGTGATAAACATTCTCTGCTACTCTCACCTTCGTTTATGTTTACGCTTTCTAACTCATCTTCGGTCTGTATTTTATCAATTAGATCTGATTGCAGATTTGTAGAGCGTAAACCTATTTTCGAATCTGCACCATATAGACTTTTGTAAGGTGATCTACCAATGATACGATGATATGATGTATTTTTTAACCATTGCAGAAAGTAACACCCGATCGCCCAACGAGAAGTTTCTTCCATCCACATTCTTAACATTTTTTCAGCATCTTGGTTTGCCCTTTCAACGGACTCTTGGCTTTGAGGGTGCCTGCGACGTCTATGTACGATTCTGCATTCTGGCCATAACAAAACCAATTATTTTATTACTTCGGCTGTAAACTCCCGTCCATTATCACTCTGCAGGATCACTGGTACACCTTCCTCGAGAAAAATTTTCAGTAATTCGTTGGCTACTTGCGCAGCCCTCTTTGTTTGTAATGGTCTCAAATATTAAAATTTTGTGGAATGGTCTTGGTAGTTTAATAGCCATTTATATTTACCATCTCCATCCTTTATTCGCCCACGACATTTGTCTTGTTGTGAATCTATTTGCCTAAAAACCCAGCTGGCAGATACTATTTGCCTAGGAAAATAGCTTTTAAGCAGAAATAAATGATCTGGAGCTATTTGCCAAGGCAGATATCATTTGCCTAGGCAAAAGCTATTTGCCGAAAATGACTATTAGCCTGCGACATATACACCCTTCTGCAAATTAATGTGAACAAGACAATTTTTGTTCAAAAATTACAATAAATTAAAATGAGTTACAAAGTCGGAAGAATTTGTTATCTCGGTACCACACTTCAATAACCGACTCCATCCACTTGATTTTCGTAGTGCAATCCATATTTCTGAGACTCGTCTTGCAGATAGACGACACATTCTTTGTAAGACTGATGTCAGGTGAATTGTCAGGTCAATCCAAAAAGGGTTATCTAATTTTAATAGAAGAACTGTTTTACAATTTTTAATGGGTACTAATTATTCTGGACCAAAAAACGAGAAACAACCCAAAAACATTTGCTTCACGAAATGTTTGACAGACTGCTCAATGTGACCGATGAAACCTGTTTCTTACCGGACCGGCAAACAAATTGGTAACGAATGCCCTGTACAAAACACAGCTTTCGTCTGAAAATAATACGTTTTGCCAGTCATCTTGTGTACATCCCTCGTATTTTTTTACCAACACCATTCTCTTCCTCTTAATTACATTTTCAAGAGTTGCATCTTAACCGATCTCCGAGCATACGTCCAACTTCTAGCAAACGATTGCGTACTGTTGAGCCATGCACACTTGTTTCAGCAATAGTTAAATCATTCTGTGAGTCGTCTCTACTGTAGTCTCCATCTCCGGCCGCATTTACACATACTGTGAGAACACTTGAGCCAGTTTCTGTATGGAGTTTGGTTAACTTGTTCCCTGCACTTTTAGAAATACTGCTTTTAGATATCCATTGCTCATACGCGTCGAGAGTATCACCTATAGTTGAAGAAAGCAATCACAAATCGTATACATACCAAACAGTCAAAACACGCAACACTTTGTAATATCACTACGCAAATGATACGCCTACGTGCACGTTTAGAAGATTAGCGTAACATTAATGTCACTTTAAGAGCTTTCAGTAGAGTAGTCATAACTGTAGCTGTAAATAAAATTAAAAGTCTACTTTGTACACATTAATTTACACAAGGGTGTAGGAACGTATAATGGCTCTCTAAAATTATTGTTGTCTGTTATATGTATGTTACTTATATGGTACATTTCATGTAATATAGTAGAAAACAGAAAAATAAAATTCAATAAATCTGAGCGACCATATTAAAATTTACAGCTTTTATATCTCGGACTAGACACATTTATCCCTGCCTGAATGTCCACCTCGCTGGACAGTTCGCAATCTAAAAACTTTTGCTTCACTGATTGCAAGTTGTGAAAATTTAGACCTACTAGACATCAGATGCTTTTATATGAAATCATTCTGATGTTACATTTACATGTAAAATTCTATTTTCCATATTTTGTACATTACTGTATTAAATGTGTCGTGTCATTGAATTTTTAGCAAAATAATAGAGAATTTTACGATTGACGAGAAGTTGTAAAACTTTGTTGGCTGTATAATAATCAATAATATGCAAGTATAAAATAATATAAAAACACCGTCCTTATGGACCAAATATTCTATGTTAAGATGTTTAAATATTTACCTATAAAAATATTAATAGTATCGTATATTACTATTTTTAAACAAAATGTCATTGTTATTTTAACTAATAAAAACTGTCGCACAACAAAACCAGGATTGGCGTATTATACCAGAGAAGAACGATCAATGAGAAGCGACAACGACGTTAAAAACGTGTTCCTGTTTCTTCGATTGGCAGGGCGGCCTTTGTTGTCATTGCCACGCCGTTTTCTGACCAGACGAAAAGTTGTTCGTAAGAATGAAAACTTTTTTTCTCTCAAATACACAAGCATTAAAAACAGGTGAGAAAAAAGCTGCGAGGGAACAAAAAATTCTCATGTATAATCTTCCACATAACACATAATCTTATTTATAGGGTGGCCGCCGTGGTATCCGAGATACTTCGTATATGAATACAATGACTAATTTTAAGAAAAAATGTTTTTATTCACTTTTCCCGAATTCCTAACGGTTCTTGAAGTATCAAAGCTTGAAGCTAAAGCATTACTAAAAGCTTTAGGAAAAAATGCTGTTTATTTTAGGGAACGCGTAATGACATTGCAATTATTAAAGCTACTCAATGTGACCACCACCTTGTGCAATGCATAACTCAATCCTACACCGGGCTTTCCCGTTGAATAGTTAAGTGTCTGCACATGTCCCCACATAAAAAAATCTAGTGGGTTAAGAGTTCGCGGTGGCGAAGCAATAGGACCACCACGACCTATCCATTGATTTGGATAGTGTTCATTAAGGAAATTAGTGACCCATATTCCATAATATGCCGGAGCACCATCATGTAAAAACAACACCGTCCTTCTGATTTCAAGAGAAATGACCTCAAGCAGTAGATACAGCTCGTTCTCCAAAAAGGCTCAGTACATTTCGGTGTCCAAAGTGCCGTCGAAGATATGTGGTCCGATGACTTTATTGTTAACTATTGCAGCTCAAACGTTTGCAAAGAATCTTTTCTGGAAATGGGTTTCTCGAACAGCATGAAGCTTTTCGATTGCCCACACGTATTTGTGGAAATTGTTGATTTCATCTCTTGTAAATGTAGCTTCGTCACAGAGAAGATTCCCTGAATGAGTATCCAGATGATTGCTCCACCATTTACAAAGACGAACTCTTTGGGAGAAGTTCTTGTACCGGTTGGTAACGATAGGGATACAGTCCGTTTTCTCGCAAAATGTCATGCACAGCCGTCCTAGTGGGTTCAGTAAATACAGAAATTCTTCTCGTACTAACACTAGGATCATTTTCAACTACCTCAAACACTCGGTTTAGGAAACGCGTTAATCAAAGGATTGTGAAGGTTGTACTAAACGTTTGCTTGTCTGGAAGATGGCGGTTTGGGTATTGTCGTTGATATTCCCTAACTGAGGCAATAGGCGACAGAAAATAACCAACTGTCAATGATGACAATTAACGCACTGACAAACAAACATTTTTTTAGAATCTATCCATACGATAGATATTTCAAGAACCGAAAAAAATTGAACAGAGCACGTCATTACGCTTTTCTTAAAATAAAGCAATTTTTTTCCTAAACCCTCTAGTAATTTATTTCAGCTTCAAGCTCCGATATTTTAAGAACCGCTAGGAATTCGGGAAAAGTGAATAGAATCATTTTTGCTTGTCACTGAATTCATATACGGAATATCTCGGATACAACGGCGGCCAACCTGTATATGTAAATGAATTGTCTTTACTTAAATTAGATTATAATATATGAATCGTTTACTAATAAAACACTATTATTTAACACATTAATTAGTAGTCTGTAAATTTTACAGCAGAAGCAATAAACTGTTTCGGTCATTTGTTTTTGCTAATATCGCTAATTTATATAATAGATTGGTTGGTATTTAATGGAGTGCAGATGATCTACAGAAGAACACCACTCGATCTGAAAGATAGTACCTAACATGTTTCACACAAATACACCTGTTTTAAATTTTTTTATAACGTTTATTGATTTATAATAGTAGTAATTAATAGTAGGTTGACACGAACAACTACATTTTTCGAGTTTAAAAAATAAATGGGTGGGCACCACACAACTTTCTTATACTTATGTGTGCCATTCTTTTTATACGTGAATTTTTCCAAGCACTCAATACTTTTGTACGAAATTTGTATTAAATGAGAGAGAGAGAAGGGGGGGGGAGGGAGAGAGAGAGAGAGACGGGGAGGGAGAGAGAGGGAGAGAGGGGAGAGAGAGGGAGAGAGAGGGAGGGAGGGAGGGAGGGGGAGAGGGAGAGGGAGAGGGAGAGAGAGAGGGAGGCAGAGAGAGGGAGAGAGAGAGGGGGAGGGGGAGTGGGAGGGAGAGAGAGAGAGAGTGCGTGCGAAAGAGAGCGAGAGAGCACGCGCAAAAGAGAGCAGGAGAGAAAGAGAAAACTAATATTTGTCTATGTGGATAAATAAAGTTGTTAGCATACTAACTCGCTTAAGATTCTTCTTCAAAATAACAATAAAAATTGTTAGAATAAAAAATTGGTTCAACTATTGTTTTCGAAATGATAGAACCATGAAAGTAGACAAGCGCGATTCCATCTGCTTTTTAGTTGAACTAACCTATCATTTTCGTTGAGTGTCACATAAATACTTCTTGGAATATATAAATGGCTTTTATGTGAATAGTTCAACTATTATAATTCAGAAGAAGTACTCAAAATCATTGAGAATTACTTAAAATTAAGTAATCCGCAGCTCTTCAGTGGACATTGCCTTAATATTCTTTGTTTATATTGAGGTGACTTGATAATAATATACCATGGAAGATGGAAATATTCAACTGTGACAGAAGGCTACGTTGATAACTCCACCAAGAAAAAATTGACGGCTTGCGTTGAGCGAACTTTATACAACTGAAATAGAAAATATCAATCAATCAATCAATCAATCAATCAATCAATCAATCATTTATTTCTGGATAGTGAACATACACAGATCGGTAGCTACAGTATCAGAAATTGTCAATGGGTAGATAAATAAATAACTAATATAACATTATATAAAAATAAAATCGACTAACAAGTATATGAAAATTACATTACAAAACAGCACAGATTAAAATTGTATGTGTATTTAAAATATCAATATTATATTATATTATATTAAAAATATCAATTGCAGACACCCGTTATCTACAAGAAAAGAGACTGTTCAATTAAAATCTCTGTAAAAGTTAGATCTAGGAACACATACCTCACTACATTAAAAGTGCTGTATCACTAAACATCAATTTTATGATATTTTATAATACACATTCAGTATAGAGGTTATAGAGGTTCTTTTATATATTTTTTACTTTTATCCGGCTTCATGATTCCGCCAGTGCTATTTAAAATCCATAAATTCGTTCAGACCGGTCACACGGCTTTGTGATCTCATAGTAGCTGGATATGTCGTGCAGTCTTCTGCACCTATGACAAAAGCAGTTGTCTGATAAGTCTTGTCGAGACATTGTACATAAATTTGGAATAAAACGACGCAATTTTCCAGTGTTCTCCCTAAGTATAAACGGATTCAGCACTTTGCATTTTGTTCATTACAGAAGCGGGGGCCCATTACCCTCGCTTCAGTGAGCGCAATCAGCCACCGAGGCGCCCGAAATCGCTCACGGCGCTCACGTCTACTTGTCACATCATAGCGCATTCGATTTGTCAAGTTTAATTCTGTTTGAGGGTTTTTAGATCTAAATGTGCGTACGATACAACAGTGCTTTTTATTAAGTGCTTTTTTTTATTTTTTAAAATTGATTTAACGTCTAAATGATTCATCTTGATTTATTAGATCAGAGGTTCTGGAACTTCTTCAACCATGCAACCCTTTCTTTTGCCATGGATGATAACTGAACCCCTAAAAAAATATTAACAGGCAAGCAAGGAGAAGTAACGGAATTGTTAAATCTCACTCAACGAGAATTAAAACAACAAAGCAAAAGCACAGCTTGTATAGTTTTATGTGTATATAATTTGTATTATCGGAAGAAGCATAAGAATTTTACTTTCGTATCTAATACATATTTGTAAATTTATGTTTTGATTGTGACTAATTTCACGTATAAAATGTTTCTCTCCTGGAAGCAATGAAAATATGAACGAACAATATCGTGACATATTAAAAATTATAATCCAATTCCATAATAGAGCTAACTAGAGAAATTAAATTTTGAAAATTTCATCGTTTACAAAATTTTATATAATTTTCACAAAGGTTTGCTGCACCTACTCGCAAATTCCAAGTGTGTAGTTTCTATATCTGTTCCTAAATATGTCTTATAAAGGCTAACTAAACTTCTATCTTCATAACATATTGATATCACATTATTAAATATCGTGTTGAATTATTAACCCAGTGAGTTATAAATGTAAGTAGCTTTTAATTGTATATACGATACGATATGTAAACTTAACAAGCTAGATTTATTATAATATAATTATGAGTTATTTACTTTCACCAAGTATTCTATTCATTATGTTGCGATACTGTTCATGTTCATCCATTGAATTTAGCAAAATATTTTCTATAACCGTTAGCTGTACTTGGGATAGAAAGATTATATACAACATCATTGGTCGCATTCAGCAGATACAATAGTTGCGCAAGTCTTCAGTGATTGGTTACAGATCATTCTAAACATGTTGCTCACTAGTCAACGTATTTTGATCGACATGCGCATTAACGCGTTCTAACACCAACGTAACTAATTTTCAGAAAGTTACTGGAAAATAAGATAAAGAAACTAAAGGTATTCTGTAGAAATAATTTAACATACATGAAAAGGAAAATTATCGGGTAAATTTGTCTACAGCGGAATTTACCCGATAATTTTCCTTTTCATGTATTTTATGTATCCGCGATTAATTCCTTTTTTTGAAATAATTTAATATAATATTGGACATACACTTAAAGCAACGCCGAATCTTAAAGCATTATTAGTGTTTATTCGATTTCTGTATAACTCTAATATATGATGGCAGCAGTGAAAAGTACCAGGTGACAGAATATCACATAACGGAGAACAGTGCTATCAACCAACATATCAACTGTTGCCAAGTGAACAGTTGGAAGGAGAACGGCTTCCGATCCATCTGCTGAATGCGACCAGTGTTATATTCAAAGAAATATGTATGTGCGTTAAATGAACATTAAATAAGGTCGGAGTTCGCTCTCCCTAACGGGGTGCGACAACCAATTATTTCAGTCTGTCACATAAGGACGCAACGACGAATACTCAAAGCCGGTAAGTCGTCACCTTGTAATTTTTTTTCAAATTGCAACTGTTACTTCACTTTAGTCTAATTCTGAAAGGTTGAAGAAAATGAATGCTGTTTACGCTAAATGTGAAAGAAAACAAATGTTACACTAAATTTAGTGTAAATCTAAAACAATTGTTATATTTCACATTGAAAATGGATTTACATCAAGTAAAGACGAAGTAAATTCAAGGTTTACGCTAAACGTTACCAGGCTGTTTTTATGTACACACCCCTGGGGACCCAAAATGTCACTTGCAGCTGAAGCAAAATACATAAAACTGCCGCAGCAGTTCGTAATCAATGGGTAAATCGGCCTTGCGCAGTCAATAATGTTGATGACTTTCCGCATCATGGTAGTGTCAAATAAAACAAAAAAAAAATTATTGCTGCTCTGTTTTCGAAAAATGTTGCCTTGATTCTTCGTGAATGGGTCGAAATATTAAGCAAAGTGTAAAATTATCACACAAAACAATTCGCAGGTATTTGCGCGATAGTAACGTTAAATATCGTAATACATTGCAAAAACCATAGCTGAGTAAAAAAAAACGTCGCGAAACGCCTCGCATGGGCTCAGGAGACGTTGAACAATGAGTCAACCAATGCAATCTTCAGCGATGAAGTATGGTATTTCCGAACATAAAACATACCTGGGTAAATCTCGCAAGCTCAAACTGTAAAACACCTTGTCAAGGACCATGTTTGGGGTGCATTTAATTAAGCTGAACCTCAATTTGGATCAGTTCTCTTCAAATTCGAAAAATATTGAGATCTTGGCGGAATCATGCCTCGGGTGTGCTAGGCAATTATTGATGTTGGCGGAGACTGAACGTCTTACTGACGAGACTGCGAAAACAGCAAGGGTATCCTCTACATTTGAAAAAAAATATGGGTGCTACGTTCTTCTGTGACAGACTGTACATAAGTATCATTAGAGGAAAATTTGAACCTGTATATTATTCTTTATCAATAATTATAAAAAACATCAACATAATTTTGGAATAGCATAGTAATTTTACCTCAGTTAAACTGCGGTATGTTAGGCAGTCGTGAAGCTATCTTACTTCTCACGAATTTTCGGAAGAGACTCGTCGTTGAAGTACCTAACTTGCTGGAAATGTGTTCAATCACACTATATTTTAAGATATTCTTCTCAAATTGAGTGTCATTGCAATGAGGAATGAATATTATAATTACAAAATACGTAGTGTGTTGCAAGATGCATTTTGCTATATAAAAAGATTCAAGATGGCGGTCATAGAGATAGTCATTAAAACAAATATTTTATTGAAACAAAATACGAAAAAGATTGCACGATACAAATTTTTAATATTTGTTTGTGTCCAGACTATATGCCATTTCTGCTTAGTATGTTTTGAATTATCCTTAGAGAGATTTCATTTTGTGACAAAAGGTATTCATTTAAAAATGATAATGAATCCTTAGAAAAATAGATTTGAAAACCATACTCATACATATATAAACTAAAACTTCATACATGCATCCATGACATGGATGCACAATCTGCCCTAGAGTCGGCATTACAGCAACCAACGCACAGACACGTGTTTCAGTCTACTATGACTTCGTCAGTGTGCGACGTGTTTGCTGCAATGCTCAATGAGCTCCAGCATTCATTATTATTTTTGATATTGGTACGCTACCTGTCGGCGAGATACTGGATACACATATATCTGCAGTGGTCTAAAATATGATAACTTAGTTATCGATAGACCCCCTGGCGCGTTGCTTTTGTATAACAGAGGTCGCCGAGATTTTCTCATAGGCATCGTTATCTGAAGAGATGATATGGGGGGGGGGGGTCTGGAGCTGATTGAGCATTGCAGCAAACACGTCGCACACTGACAAGGTCATAGTAGAGTGAAACACGTGCCTGTACGCTGGAGCAAATTGTGCATCATATATGTGTATGGTTTTCGATAATCATTTATTAATAAAAAAAATTAAAGCAATCATATTGTGCTGTACATTAATGTAGAATTCATGTACCAATAATTTTTTGAAAATATTGTTGCTCGTAATAATAATAATATCGAAAAGTCAATAATTATTTTACTTTTTTCATTTGTATTATTACTTAAACAAAATGCTTAATAAACCCTCAATAAGAATTTAAATGATCCGATAGATACATAACTTAATGTATCCTTCGACCTATGTATTTAAACACTCTTAAACCGCACCGTTTGTAACTTGCCCTGATACTGCAGCTCATTTATTGTGTGCTTGTGTGGGTTCGTATATTTGCTCGGAAAATAACCGTAAAGGTGCAATTTCACCAGACATAAGCATAAATCAGTCTGCCCTGGAAATCCTCGTTATATCTTTAGCGATTTATTTGAATACATTCCTGCTATGGTATTACCCACGGAATGCATTGTGGCAACTTAATACAAACTTTTAAAATAAATATAGGAAATATTCACAATTTCTTTATGCGAAAAATATCGTACTCTGTATTTGCGAGAATTGGTTTTAATTTTTAACATTAAGCAGTATAATATGCATTGTTGTTATTTTTATTTTATAGTATTAAGAAAATAAATAAATTCAAAATGCCATCTGTATATCCCCATTCATAATTTTAAAGAGAAATTCCAAACAGAGAAATTAGGCATTGTTATAGCAAGATTTCAAAATTGGTATCTGAAACTACTGCTTTTTATAGATGCAAGAACATGGAAACATGGAAGTATAGTAGATGAGTATATTCTTGAAAAAATTACATATTACTGATCATTCGATTGAACTGCCGGTTATATCTGCAGATATTTTCAAGGTGCTACATTGACAACATGTAGATTTTATTATTATTTCATGGTCACAAATTACAAAGTAAATATACACAACCATGACATAAAGAAAGTATAGATATTTATCTATTTATTTAACAACTTAACTATGGGTTAAACTTATTAGCAATTTTGTGGTGGGGTTCTCATGACCAAATACTTTCTTTGACGTGAATTATGTATAAAAGTTTACGGCAGATACAGGTGAATCCTGATGTAACTTTTTCATGACCATAAAACACCATCGAAAAAATAAAAGCCAGATGGTAGTGGTATCGTTCTAACTGGCATTCAGTTCATTTAACTTGAACACTGAACCGTCGCCTGGAGAGTAAGAGACGAGCGGTGGGGAGGCTCAACCCACAGCGGGCATTGTAGTGTCAACGAAAATTTATAAATGAGTATAGCTCGACATTCCGAGGAGCTCTCATGTTGATTTTGATCTCAAAATGTAGCCCTCGATTAGTTTTACGAGGTGAAAGTACAAATTAATTCATTTTAGTAAGTTGAACACTACATATAGTGAATTAAGGTTTCGAAATGTCTCTCGGAACGCTACCACTATTGGAAGCTAAAGTACCTAGAAACGAGCTGATATCTTCGATGACGATTTTCGGAATTTTTACGATTAATGACGCAAGTATGGATATGGCTTTAGAGCATTATTGTTAGATGTAGGTTACAACACGAAATCTTTTTTTTCTCCTTCTTATTCTTCTAGAAGATCCATAGATCTATTCTGTACTGATTATTCTTATTTTCCTGCGTGAGCGAGTCCAACTGTCTTACCATTGGTTTGGTGCCCCCCCCCTCCGGAAGACCACCAAAAAGACGGGGGGAGGGGCGTCCCTTCCAGTGCAATACGGACTACTCTGTTAGTGTCCACTCATGCCAGTGTCTTCTTCTATGTCTTCTCCACTGGCTTTCCCATCTCACTATGTCCTGAATGCCATTGCCTAATGTTATCATTTCTTACTCGATCTCAAATCGGCAGGCCGGAAGGAGTAGTTTACTTCAGTGAGAAAAACCAATTTCGTGAACTATTGAGTTTATACAAATTTCTAAATATGTAATATAAATGTAAGCATAAATAAATTTAAAAAATTCCTACCGGAAGTAGGTCTTGCTTGCACTTTTATCAAAGTATAGTTTTTTGCGAATGTCTCACAAGTTGTGCTTCTCCAGTCTACTCGTTTCGACGTAGTCATTATCACAGCCGAAAAGATGCTTCTTCAAGTGTAAGAACAAGTTATAATCTCTGGCAGTTAGGTCAGGACTGTATGGAAATTTTTCAAGTCCTTCGCAGTCATATGTCACAATGAGATATTGGGTTCGATGACTGAAGTGTGACGAACAGTATCGTGAAGCACAACGATCCCTCTAACAAGATTTTCATTTTAAATGCAATACACACTTTATTGAAGATCTCACAATAGGTGCCACATATATGTGTTACCTCATGGCAGACATATCAGAAGCAAAACATCCTGCTTATCCCTAAATACAGAGCAAATGTTTTCCCAATTAAAATTGCTTGCTTGCACCAGTGACAACTTGGCTTGAAACTTATCCATACAGTACATGTCAAAGCCCTGTTTAAGCAACTGGTTTTGCGCAACTTAGCTAGTAGGTATTTTTGAAACCTACCGTGAGCATAACTATCGATAATGTAAGCGTTCTGACATAATTTCACACTTGTTGTAACTGACAAAACTCATTAAATAATCATGAAATCGTATAGCAACTGTTTTATAACATTTTTCTCATACACTTTAGTAATCTGCTGATAAGTTTGGCTGCTGCCACGTCTACTGCGTTTAGGAAACGAATGATAACGCTTATTTCACTGGTGGAACTCAAACACCCATAAACAGACCCCAATAGCAAATGCTTCCGCCATAGCGTGTGTAGCTAAACAATAGATTTAGGTACTTGGCGTGCTTGACCGGAATGGCTACTGTAGCGCTGCAGCGGTCATCTTAGTTTATTGTAGTCTATAAGTTGTAGAAATACCTAATACATGTTATAAATTGTCAAAATGTTCACCTCTGAAGTAATCACGATTCAAGACACATCTTACTGCTTTATACCAAGTTAGTTTGTGTAACTTATTTATTTGTCAAGACAAACTATAATCCGTAAAAGAAACGATGTTGACGTACAGACAATGCCCAAGTTTTATATCGAACGGACGCATTTGAACATACAGTACAATTATTAAACATCAACTTCAATATATATATATATATATGCATATAATAAGCATTGTGATAGATAGCTGTTAACTTGCAGATAAATATTATCCACCAGACTCACATATAGAAAGATATTATATCTGACGAGTTTCAGTCACTGCCCTGTTCAACATTATTTTAACCTCGACAGCACTGCTTTGTTTTGTTGTGGTTTATAAATAATAGGAAATGTATGTTACCAGGTGATTGACTTCGGTTTTTATGAGATGTATGAACTCTCAGTACAGCAATACTGCCTCGAAAAGTTAATACATTCCATAAATATCGTTTGTTAGTGAAACGAAATTCTATGCCCAGAGTATAATATGAATATAGAAAAAATGTAGTGTGGCCAACAGACGACTTTCTTA
Source organism: Amphimallon solstitiale (assembly GCA_963170755.1). Taxonomy (NCBI): domain Eukaryota; kingdom Metazoa; phylum Arthropoda; class Insecta; order Coleoptera; family Scarabaeidae; genus Amphimallon; species Amphimallon solstitiale. Next base: position 171,976,676 of record OY720675.1, on the reverse strand, counting down.
TAAAGATGTGTGTTCCGAATTTTTTATATTGAAGTTGTTCCAAGTTAAATTTTACGTACTTTTATCTTTTTGATAAACTTGTGATAAGAAGTGTTAATTTTGAATTTTTTTAAACAAAGTGAGTCTAAATTCAACTCTAAATACTTTTAAATTTTTAATAAATCTATATATGTATAATGCATAATCTGCGAGATATTTTGATTTAAATTTTGCTATTGATAGAGAGAGAGAGAGCGAGAGAGAGAGAGGGAGGGAGGGAGGGAGAGGGAGAGAGAGAGGAGAGAGAGAGGAGAGAGAGAGAGAGAGGAGAGAGAGGAGAGAGGAGAGAGAGAGAGCAAGAGAGAGAGAGAAGTTTTCAGAAACTGGTATTAGGAGACTTCAAAGTGGACATCTGCAAAAATCTCGAGGTTCAAAGCTTTCGTCATCATAATACTGCCCACAAACAACCAAAAGTCATAATCCGAGTGTTGCAACCTGCTCTGAACACAAATGTAGCCGCTTCAGAAGATGATAGAAGATAATACTTTCATATGATCTCGAAAAGCATTACACTAAAAATTTCAATAGTAATGCGTAGGCGGTGATAAAGGTCTAAAACGCAAATTTAAATTGTGAACACCTAATTGTAGAGATAAACAAATTGCCAAAGTTAAAATCTTGCTAAATAAATATGAGTGCCATGTTTCTCGAAACTGCATGTTTAGTCTGCCAAATTTCTTCAAAGTGTAATTAATTTTGTCGTACTGTCTAATCCCAGATATGAATGGAATCAATTAAATATCAAAAACAATATTCTGAACAATCTTTTAAAATTTATCAACATAATAATGGGACGTTTTTTTGTTCACATAATGGTTCGTAAATTTGATCAAAATACAAAAAAAGAATGGAAACGCAAGCTAGAAAATGTGAATTGCCCACAATGAATGAATAATGGTTTTATCAAATAATTGCAGAATACTAGAATCAATGAATGCAGAAAAAATCAAGTTTGAAAATTCAAAACCAAAAATGCACATTTGTCAACATATACAAAAACATTAAGATATTGATTATTTTGCAAGGGAAATCATTCCATTGATTATTGTGAAAAATTGCTTAAATTAGCAAATTTGTTTCCATAAAAAAGCAAAAATTGCGTTTGTGTGTCAATTGCTAAAACCTTATCATAGAGTAAGCAACAGTCACGCAAATACCCGCAAGAAAGGTCATCAATGCAACAATATCTTACTTCATCTCAAAATCTTACAACTACGTCCAACCATTCTAACATGGATTTAGAGGCTTTATTATTTACCGCAGTTATTAACATTTCTAATTTTTCAAAAACATAACCTAGATCCAGGTTCTCAGTCGAATTTCATAACTAATACCATGTGCAAAAAACTAAATTTCAAATTCAAAATAATTACACCTGTTTGCGATGTTGGTGAATTATCATTAAATATCAAGTATTCAAAAAAAATTACGATTTAATTATGGGAGAAAATATACGAAACAAAAATCAATTTTTTGTTTCGTATATTATAAAATTACGGGTTTGATCTCTAACCACTTCGTAATCCCATAATCCCATGGAACGTACCTATAGCGGATCCAAAGTTTAACGTACCGGATAATATCGATCTGTTAATTAAAACTACATTTTTTGAAAATTTTGTATGTGCAACAACTGAAATCATCCCCTTACAGAAATCTTCGTTCGGTTGGATAATCTCAAGAAAAAAATCAATAAACAAATACTTAACTAAACAACGTGCACTCTAACTCTGAGTTAATAAATTAGAATGCAGACATTCTGGGATATTGAACAATAATAGGAAAAACAAACGTGGACTTAAGAAGAACTAGAAAGCGACGAATATCCTTGAGCACCTATCGAAGACAATAATATGGATGATATGTCATCAAATTACCTTTCATGATCAATTAATAGAATTGCGAGTTTCGAGTAAAATAACATTAACCAAATTTCATTATTTAGAAAAAAAATCAAAAGAAAGATATTCAGAAATCATCAATGAATATATTAAGTTGGGACATATGACTCATAATGAAGAAATCAAAACCAAGCCCAATGAGCATTACTATATGCAACACCATGCGTACTGAAGGAGACGAGTTTATCGAACAAACTCAGAGTACGTTCAATGTATCAAACAATACTAGATGGAACGGAATATTGCTCAATAAGATCATCATGTTTGGGCAGCCACCTTTATTTATACTGTCACATGTTTTAAAATATGCAATTATGTACAGCTGACATTGTCGAAATGTCTCAACAAATGAAAATTTGACACATACGATCAAATAATTCCGAAATTTTTTTGGAGAAATATTAAATCGAAACTGTAAAAATATAAAAATTGTAAATGTTATCATAGTTTGTCGTCAGATGTCTAAACCAATTAAGAGCTGAACAGGCAGATGAAATTCTGCTAGAATCATCGATCATCCAATTGCACGTCTACGTAAATGTTTCGCTACCTGGAGCTGGATCAACAGAAGCCAAAATAGGTTTCACAAAAACTTGGAACATTATTAAACGGCGGAGGTGTAAAATAATACTGATGTTATGTCAGATTTACATTCTAACGAAAATGATTTGACATAGTCTTCAGGATCAATTAATCAAATTACAGCAATTAGGGGTAGACAGATTAATCACTGATTACGACTATTTACCAACAATAGAATTGTATGGATTTTCTGACACATCGGAAAAGGCTTGTATTTATGCTATGTCAATTGTAGGGAACGTTTAGGGCTATTCTAAGCTACTACTTCAAAATCAAAATTGGCACCACTAAAGAAAATATCGTTGTCAAGATTTGAACTTTGCAATGATTTACAATTACATATTTCAGGGATATATTTATGTAGATTCTAAAATTACATTGGCATAAAATCAAGCAGAATCTAAAACGTGGAAAACGTTCACTGGTAACAGTGTTGCTAAATTACATAATAACACAAACTGAAATCATACTAGCGTCGTGGAAAACGCAGCGACCTTATTTCCAGAGAATGTCATCCAAGGCAGTTAATTAAAATAAAAATATGTTCGCCTTAACCCACATCCATTGATATATTATCAGAAGACCTGAGAAGAAACTATTAGTAGGCCAAAATACCAATTGAATATGTTTATTAAATTTTCAATGCTGGACAAGCTCTTAGAATAACAGCTTATATACTAATTCATGACTAACATCACGCAAGACAAACCACACCTAACGCGTTATCGGTAAAAGCATTGCATATAATGCGATAACAAAACTTATGAAATTAGCACAAACAGAATTTTTCGACCACATAAATAATTTAAAAGAAAAACAAAATCATTTCTGAATGAAAATAGATCAGGTTTGAGGGAAGACTGAAACATTCGCAATTAATATATAGACAAGCATATCCCATATTATTGCCAATACGACACTGGTTAACAGAACTTATAATACAGAGAAAACACTTGTTACAATTACATGCAGTGCGTGATAAGTTCTGGTTAATCTCTGACAAGGGACTGATAAAGTAATTAATCAGAAAGTGAATTAGATATTAGAAAGCAACACGACTTTAGCGAACACAAATATTAGGAAATTTTCGAGCACACAGAATTCAGCCATCAAAACTATTTACCAATTGTAGGATTGGTTATTGTGGTCCAATACACGTAAGATAAGGTTAGACGAAAAAAGACACTAAATAGAACATATATGACAGCTTTCGCTTGCTTTACAACAGAGGCTATATACCTGGAATTATCTAATGGGCTGATAACAAATGCATTTATAGCAGTTCTAAAAAGATATCTATTCCAAAGAGAAAAGGTGTTAAATATCTAGTGAGATAATGCAACCAATTTTACTGGTGTCAAAAAATCATCTAAAAATTGCAATCAAAACTATTTGTTAGTTTGCAACACAGACATAAAGTCAGTGATGTGATAGCGCCACACAATATCACATTTCAGTAAAATTTCAACCATTACCGTACAATGAAGCTAACACACAATTAGTTCAAATCGAAGGAATCCTAAATTCCTGATCCCTATGTCCTTTGCCACAAGATCCTAACGACTTATCCGCCTTAATCCCATGTGACTTCCTCATTGGCGATTCACTAGTAAGTAGTGACGGGAGAACTCATGTGAATATAACACGATACCCCACTATTCAAGTAATCGCTGTAATTTAGTTTTGGAGTGACGATTGGCGGCTGATAAGTTTAGTGGTTACATCATTATTCAAATAATTGGCGTAATTCGGTTTTTGGAGTGACGAATGACGGTTGATGAGTTTACTGACTCGACAAACTAACTGCCGCAAACCGGAGATTCCGCAAGCAAACATAGGTCGTACTCTATCAGCCGTCATCTGGTACTCATCACTTACATTGTAAATCTGATTACCCGGTTATTTTCACTCGACTTTTCGCATTACTACTTGGACACCGGAATCGGTGTATTAATGCAAGTGACGAGTACCAGGTGAGGAATGAGAAAGTAGTTTGTAATTTAAATATACGAATTGCCGCAACCAGTTTATCATGTTGGTAAAAACTTGAAATATACGAAATAGAATTGAGGGTATTAGTACCTACGTATTATTGTTTTCTTAAATAAAGATGTATGTGAAAATGTATATGTATAATACTGAAAGTATACTTTTCTCTTGTGCACCATTTTTGAATAATAATTAGTGGGGTTATACAAAAGATAGTTCTAATTCATTCTGTGGACATTGCCATTTGGAATGTTGACAGGGTGATGATGCAAGTGACAACTATTCGAGTGATAATGCGATTATTAAGATCATCCGAGTAGTTAGTAATCGGTTATTGAAATAATTCGGTTTATCACTACTTGCATGTAATTTCGATCCTGACTACAAAGTATAAGTTACTTCAGTCAAACCTAGAACTCAGCCAGCCTGTCATAGTAAAAAATGAGGCGTGGCCACCACACGACTTTCATATACGTATGAGCGTTTCAAATTATACAAAATTGTTCTAAATTATTCAAAATCCTATTATAAGTACTTCTATTCTCTTAATAATCTCTATTGAAAGCATACCTTGCGAGATATTCGAAAGAAAGTGCTACTCGCTAAGAGTAAAAGTATTATTTCCGGCCCTAATTTTGAAACTTCATTTATACAAAAAAATAAATAAATAAATACTTTTGTACACATATTTGCAAAAAATCGCTTTTCGATAAGAGTAAAAGTGTTACTTCCGGTCTGCCGATTTTACTGAAAATCTAAGCAAATCTCAAAAGGGAGATTATACTCATAAATACTAAATTTGGAATTGATAGCTATAGCGGTTTGACCGCTATCATGGTCACACAGGCACACACAGAGACATACAAACACACAGACATTGTTTTAAAACAACTTTTTTGGTATCAGGGGACTTCAAAACGTGGACATCTGCAAAAATTTCGAGGTTGAAAATTTTTATCATCACAATACTTCCTTATACTACGTATAATAAAGTAGAAAGGACAATACTCCAAAGATTGGATAGATCATCAAGTCAACTAGTAAGAGCCTTCACAGTAAAAACCAGTACTACAGTGTTAAAGCATGGTATCAATATACTCTGTGTATTACGTGTACATTAACTATATACAATATTGAAAATAATTCCCTTTGACATGTATCTATCATATCATATGCATTTGTATTATAATATTAAACGACCTCATCCATTTAAGGCGGGAAAAATGTCAATTCAAACGTAATAACGTGATGGACATGCGCAAAAGGAAATAGTGTGTGTACAAACGAAAGAATATGTATGTGTATTTTTGTTGACGTAAAAGTTTTAACCCTTTCCCGCTGAGTGGTATATTATATATACCACAAATTGCATATTTTTCCTAGATTCGGCTTATCGGTATCTTGTACGTACCACCGGCAAAACACATTCCTTAGAGGCGCCCTCTACTGTGTAGTGTAGCATAACTCCTGCAGCTGACTGCAGGTGCCTACAGAAAAATGTTTTCAATCCTGTGTTTCACAAATGGTGTTCGTTTTGTACCGGCCAATTTTTGTATCCATAATAACGAAAATAATGGCAAGTAAGTACCTAGATAGGATCAAGGCAAGGTTTTAGCATGCGAATATATCATAAATTTAAATGTTTACACAAAAATGATGTTTATTATTGATATATTTGTGTGGTATGTCAAATATACCACAACGCACCGATATCACGGAAAATTTTGTACATAGTTTTTTTTCTTTTGTTAGAAAAAGCGAGTTGGAGCTTTCTCGAATTAGAAAAATTAAACCAAGATGAAGTGCATGCGATGTTAGCAGAAATACCTTCTGATGGAGAATCAGAGGATGAATATGATGATGAAGAAGCCGAAGAAGGCGTGGAAATTGAAGGTACTCCCATAGATGTTCATGAAATTACAACTGCTCCCACACAAAATTCATCTGATTCTGAGGACGATGAAGACGATCGGCCATTATCGCATTTTGTGCCAAGGGATAAATTTAATTGGAAAAAGCCTCTGACAGTCACCAACACCAACAAAGATACAGGAAATGCTTTTTCAGAAAGTGTCGGGCCTGTTAACATCTCAGATGACATTGAATCGCCAGTTGATGTTTTTCGGTGTCTTGTAAGCGAACAAATGATCGAACATTTTGTTTTTCAAACAAACCTTTACGCTACCCAAAATGGTAAAACATTTGTTCCCACAACTGCAAAAGAAATAAAAATATTTTTGGCTATAAACATTTTGATGGGTGTGAAAAGACTTCCAAGCTATCGGGACTACTGGTCAGCGCAGATGGAGCTGAGGGATTCTTACATTTCAACTTTGATGAGTCGCACCAGATTTGATTGGCTCTTAGGAAATTTTCATTTGAATGATAATAATCTTCAGCCAAAGCGCGGAGACCCTAATTTTGACAAACTGTATAAGGTGCGTCCATTTTTGAATTCATTATTACGTAGTTTTACGTTTTACTATAAAATGCATAAAAAAATATCAATCGACGAATCTATGATTTGTTTCAAAGGCCGTTCGTCAATTCGTCAGTACATGCCTAATAAGCCTATCAAATGGGGCTATAAAGTTTGGACTAGAGCAGACGAATATGGATACATCGACGAATTTCAAATGTACACGGGCAAAATCAATGAAACTGTAGAGAAACAATTAGGACCTCGAGTTATTACGGATTTGACGAGATCTTTAGTTGGAAAGCATTATTTTGCATATTTCGATAATTACTTTACATCCATGCCACTGCTAAGGCAGCTGAAGACTGAAAATATTTACGCGACAGGAACTATTCGAAAAGGGAGAAAAGGAATTCCAGAAAATTTCAAAGCTGACAAGGAGTTGAAACGTGGTGATTTTGATTGGCGAGTAACAGACGATGGAATTTCCTGCGTAAAATGGATGGACAAAAGAATAGTTCTGTTAGCCTCCAATTGGGAAAATCCAACTGAAACTAACCATGTTGTAAGAAACAAGAAGAACGGCGAGACAGAGAATGTACCGTGCCCCAAAGTTTTGAAAAATTATACCCAAAATATGGGATTCGTTGATAAAGCAGACATGCTGAAGAAAACGTACGAAATTAATAGAAAGAGCAGAAAATGGTGGCCACGTATATTTTGGCACTTTATTGATGTCAGCGTAGTCAATGCGTTTATAATTTTTCAACAACGATGTGGTGGCAGCGGTGGTATGAATCTGAAGGCGTTTCGTTTGGCCGTAGTAGCAGGATTGGTAGGAGCTGGGAATGAACAATTAAAAAAAGGAAGAGTAAGTTTAGAACAGAAAAAAACTAATAATTACAAGCCCGTAGTACCACTCGAAAAAAGATGGGATCAATCTCTACATATGCCAGTTTATGGAAATTACCGACGATGTGCTCTATGTAGTACCACAAACCATCAAAGGAGGTTCAAATGGGCTTGCAATTCTTGTGGCGTCGCTTTGTGTCTCTCGGATAAGAAAAGTTGTTTTCAAAATGTTCACAAAAAATAATCATTCAGTAGCTAAGTGGTACATCTGACATACCACATTTTTGTAAAAAAACTAATAAAATAAAAATTTTGAAAAAAATTGACGTTGCTGCTTTACTTATTTTCTACTTGTGTACTTAAAATCAAACGTGAGAAACAACTATTTCTAAACGCTCCCCGCAAAGGGTTAAGTAATAAACTACACAAAACAAAAATACAATCCACTGATTTCAATCAGCCCAACGACTTGTTTAAATTAGTGTGGCAGTTATGTTAACTGACATTGCAAGTTACATGACTTCTGATTGGTCGATTTCATATCCTCTCATGTGTAGATATGAAATCACATAACGGTTTAATTCACTGGAATAGCTACTTATCCATTTTGTGCCTATTGTGGAAAACAGACGACTTCAATGCATTTTATTATCTACGGCCAACTTATTACAGTGTTACAACAATACATTATAGTCTTGATAAAGAACGCTGTTTTCATTCATATAAAAATTTGATATAAGAAATTACTTTACATTGTACTATGAAATCGTATTTTCTTTTTGGTAAAATTTTAGATAATTACCGACATAAGTTTTTGTAATTTATTTAAATCTTCTTAATAATAATAATAATAAAAATAATTTTATTAGTCTAGTTAATCATAGATTGATATTAGACACGTCAACATTACAATATAGTTATCATAATTTTCCATAATTATAAAATTGATCCAATGTGTAAAAAGCAATGTTTATCAAGAACATTTTAAGGGGCGACTTAAACATAGAAACATTAACAATATTCTTACTTGTAAACGGTAGACTATTGTAAATTTTTGTACAATTAAATTTCACATTTTTTTCAAATAAAGTTGTCAAGTGACCCTCGGCTCTCAAATCACCACAGTATCTAGTATTGTAATCATGATTTAAAGAGTTTAAACTAAAATAATGTTTATTTGTTTTGACAAACATACTGCACCGTTGTATATAAATTGATGTCAAGGTGAGCAACTTATTGTATATAAATATGGGTTTACAGGTTTCCATCTGTGGCAAACTAAAAATTAATCGTATAATTCTTTTCTGCAGTATGAAAAGACGACTATTAGAGCTGGGCGGCACCAGACAATTATGTTATAATTCAAATGGCAATATACAAATGCATGATATACCTGAAGGAGACCCGATGTGTCGAGCATATTTTTTAATCGGTTAATAGCAAAATAGGTCGAATTCAGTTTGTTAATTACCCACTCCACATGCTCATCGCACGAGAGCCGAGGGTCGATACATAGCCCCAGAAATTTACAATTTTTGTTGTCATCTGCAGGGGCATAATCCGGAATCTTTTTATTATAAAAATAAATACATTCAGTCTTAGTCTCATTTAAAATCAGTCTATTGAGTCTAAACCAATTCCCCATTTCAGAGGTTACAGTGGCTTGCAGTTATAGCTAAGTCGACCAAACATGAAACATGGTATTCGATCTATAGTGGTTACAAGAAACAATATCACGATGCAGTTACAGCAAATAAAAAGGAAAGTAACACTAATATTATACAAAACGGCGATAACAAAATTAAGATGATATGGAAGGTCATAAATGGGGAGGTATCTGATAAGAGAAAAAGCGTAATTGAAAATTCCAATCTCTCAGCTGATGAACTGAATACATATTTCTGTACAATAGGGACGGATATGGCAAATAGTATAATTACTGGCACCAATCCATTAAGCGCAATAAATCGTATTAAAATAAAAAGAAATGGATCTTGTTTCTTGAAACCGGTATCGCAGGGGGAAATACGACAAATAATTAATGATATCAAATGTAAGGACAGTGAGGATATTTATGGGATGAACACCAGAGTCTTGAGGTATGTTTCTGATGAGCTAAGTGAACCTTTGACAAAGGTAATTAATGCCTGCATTATGGATGGGTACTTCCCAGACCAATTGAAACATGCAAAAGTGGTACCTATATATAAAGAAAATGAAATCAATAACTGTAAAAACTATAGGCCAATAAGTATATTACCCATTATATCTAAAGTATTTGAACAAGCCATCCTATCAAGGCTATCTTACTTTTTTGAAGAAAATGGTCTACTAATGACATGTCAACATGCGTACCGTAAGAATAAATCGACAACGACTGCGCTAGTAAGTGTATTGAACTATATAAATGATGCCCTGGATGAAAAGAAGATGGCAAGCTTAAATTTATTAGACCTAAGCAAAGCATTTGATACGGTGGACCACAGTATATTGATACACAAATTAGAATACTATGGAATAAGGGGCCAACCCTTAAAATTAATTAGGTCCTACTTATCAAATAGGAAACAGACGGTTCATTGGAAATCTAATAAATCACAAGTAGGACATACCACCTATGGAGTACCCCAAGGGTCGATCCTGCGTCCTTTGTTGTTTATTGTCTATGTCAATGATCTACCAGGGGTCCTGCCTGAGATAGAAATATGCCAATATGCCGATGACACCGCCATCATTTGCAAGCATAGTGACGCGAAAGAACTGATGATACAATCCGATGAAGCAATTGAAAGAATTGAATTGCGGTTCGCAGCCCCTAAACTGAAATTAAATGTCGATAAAACACAACAATTAGTTGTTAAGACGAAAACAGATGATGATAAAAGTGTTAATTTTCTGGGTCTCACTATAGATACTGGGTTAAAGTGGGGAAAGCATATAGATAAACTGGCGAAAAAACTGACTTCGGGGATCTATGCCATTAGGAGAATAAAGTTGATAGCAACACATCAAGCTGCGGTACTTACCTATCATTCCGTTTTCCATAGCCATCTCTCGTATGGAATTCAGTTTTGGGGCCCGTCAGGCGCAGCCGGTAGAATATTTATTCTTCAAAAGATGGCATTGCGAGCTCTTTGTGGTCTGAGGTATAATGAGTCGTGCAGGGGTTTCTTTAGACGAACAAAAATACTTACTTTGGCATCATTATGCATATATCATGCTCTGAATTACGTTCACCAACACCTTCACCAATACGAGACAAATGGAATGGAACACCAATACAACACAAGGGAACGTAATAAATTGCGTATTCCGAGACAAAGGCTAACGATGACTCAGGGCAGTCTTCACTATTATGGTGTAAAGTTATATAACCACCTACCAGAAGACATAAAACAACTTAGTCACACGCGCTTCTCAAAAGAAATTAAACGAATTTTAACAGAAAAGGAATATTATACCATGGAGGAGTATATGGGGGATGCCTGGTAAATGAAGATAAATGAAGATAGAGTAGTTCGTTTAACACCTCTCTGCGTATTTAATTGTTTTTTTACACACACATACATATATATATATATATTTTCAATTTTGTTGTTTGTATGTAAACATTTTGTTTGTTTGTCATATACCTATTTTATATCTTATTTTTTATATTTATATTTATGTCGGACCTGTAATTGTTTATATTGCAGTTTTTATGGACTATTATTGTATTTTTAAATGCATTAATAAAATTTACTATTACTATTACTATTACTATGTTAACTTTTAGCTGTCCAAGGCTCGACGCAGAGACCACAATGGACGTGTCGTCAGCATAGCAAATTAATTCACCTGTTTACAAGTGGTGTTGAAGGTCATTCATGTACAGTATAAAAATCAAGGGTCCCAGTATCGAGCCCTGGGCAACCCCAGCATCAGTCTTATAATCTTTGGAGCGAGCACCATTACACTTTACGTAGAATCTTCTGTCAGTCAGGAATGATGTCAGAACGTCCAATATTCTGCCTTGAATGCCTAGTTTTTCAAGTTTATGTCGGACGAAACCTCTATCAACTGTGTCAAACACACGTAACATGTCAAACATGAGTCCGGGTACAAATTGTCTTTCATCCAGTTTTTTACGCACATGTCCCAGAAATCTGAAGGCCGCGGTTTCTGTCGAATAGGGTGCCCTGAAACCATGCTGAGACGGAGATAATATATCGTACTTTTCAATGAAACCCTTTAAACGGTTATGTAATACCGTTTCGAAAACCTTCGAAATAACGCTACCAATTGCTATAGGTCGATAGTTCTCAATGTTTACTCTGTCATTTTTCTTATATACCGGAATAACAACGGTCTTTTAGTATGGTTGGGTATTTTCCCGCACTTATTGCCCTATTAATCAGTTGTGCCATAGGGGCGGCTAAGTCATCACATGTAAACCTTATCATGCTGATTGACAGTTGATCACTCCCTACACTGGTTTTATTCTTTAGATTTCCCGTGATAGTTTTTATTTCGGCGATATCTGTGCTTAAGAACACCATTGTGTTAGGAACGCCTGCATCACACGTACACGATCCGACATTCCCGAATGATTCCCGAAATGATTTAAATTTAGTGTGAGGATTATAGAAGATTTTATGCGACCTATTTTCACAATTCCTGAAGATTCTTCATTTCACAATAGTTGTAGTACAGTAGTACGGTTCCATTTATCGGTGCGGCGATGCGACATATCGAAACGAAACTTTTTCTCTTTACAATTCGTCATTATTCACTGATGTATTTACACATTTCGTGAAAATACTGATGTTTATAGGTATAATACATATTTGAATTGATTGTATTAGGCACTAATAAAAAGTTTACAATGAACAACAGCTCTTCAAACAGTAAATATAAATGAGATATAAAGCGGTGATTGTATTCTATAATACTGTTCATTGTTTAAATTTGTATAAAAATGCTGAATATATATGTAATGTCATGTTTTTATTGGCATGAATATGAAGAATCGTTTATTTTTCCCACACAGTACGCCTTAAATGTTCTCGTGGATTGCATGTGTTAGTACGCACTGTTATTTATATGTAATATATACCTCAATAATGTGACTGTCCCTCAAAGTCTAAGAGAAGACGTGAAGTAATAACTCTTGGTGAAAAACTGTGAATTCTTGATTTAATACAACAAGAAAGAAAATCGTATAGGGTAAACCACCCAGTGATTGGCCTTTTCCTATTTAGCGTCCAGTTATTGGCCGGTCCACTAAAACATAAATTAAGTAGAAATTTGTCATATTAATCTTGTACCTGTGAAGATCCGCACAATCAGGCAACACTACTTACATCTGGTGCCAAGGGGTCCAGGAATTCTTCCACCATTTTCACAAATACTTAATGTTGTAGGAGGTAGTGACACTTGTAAGTTATTTTTCTAAATATTTACAAGTTTATTATTAAGGAAATGAATTTGGTGCCTTTCTAATAATATATTTGATTAATTCTGATATGATGGTGCATTATAACCTAAAATCCTCTATAAAATCTGGAGGCCAACCACTGAACATTATGTTGCACGTGTTATTTAGTAATTGAACGCATGGCCAATCTCTGAATTTTTTTACTGATCGCACTAAATTAATGTTACGGTTTGCGTTCTGTTGCCAAATGTAGGATAATGCTATTGTTAGAAAATCTAGTTAATAATTGCATCACATTTAGTTACTGGCCGGGGCCAATAACTAAATTTCATGACAGGACCATCACTAAAACTTACGTATTCTTAGTTGAAGACAATGTCAAAAATTGTTCCGGGTGAAAAAATTATAAGAAATACAAAGAAAACAATGTACAAAAAGCTCTTGAAGAAATTAAAAATGGAAAACCCTTAAGAGTGGTTTCAAGACAATACAAAATTCCGAGAGCTTCTTTGCAGTTTAGAAAAAGTCATAATTATGTAAAACTAGCTTTTGGCCCTAACCCAATCCTCTCCAATGAAGAAGAGCAAATTTTGGTCACTTGGACCTTTGAAAATCACACGTGGATTTCCCCGCCGTAAAGAAGATGTCCTAAAATCGGTGAGAGAATTTCTGGAGCAAAATCCAAGAAAAAACCCATTTGTTAACAATCACCCTGGCGAGACATGGTATCGAGTTTTTTTTCGAAGGAATCCAGAAGTTTCGGAGCGTACATCAGAAGCAAAGAGGCAAGTGCAAACGTATCAGAGTTAAATATTAAAAAATGGTTTGCGGAAATAGAATACTACTTGATATCAAAAGGATTTAGAGAAATATTGGACGATACAAACAGAGTAATGAACGCCGATGAAACGTGCTTCCACCTATGCCCTAAGAACAATAAAGTACTCGCTCTAAAAGGAGCACGAAATGATTATGAGGTGGAGCATGCTTCTTCTATGAGTGACTACATAGAAAACATTTTATATCCTTATTTAAAGAATATAGACACGAGTTTCCCCGTAATTATCTGCCTAGACCGTCATTGTACACATTGCTCATACAAACTTAGTTCTTTATGTGTAAAACTTCAAATAATTTTAGTGTGCTGTACCCGAATGCTACACGATCATGCAGCCCGCGGATGTTGCAGTATTCAAGCCGATAAAAAATGGGTGGAAAAAAGCGGTTGTTGAGTGGAGAAGAACCCATCCGGTGGAACCTCTGACGAAGGAGCATTTCGCTCCTGTTCTCAAAGTCGTTCAGAAGTCAAATCTGCTTTTCTTTCACAAACCAGAAATTATTCAGCCGGTTGTGTTAATCTTGCACTAAAAATTTGGGATATCATAACCATGGAGTAAAATGTAATTCATGCAGACGTGTTTACCATGACTTGTGCATTGAACGGTTAAAGTTGCACAAATCGAACTCTAATATATTTACATGTCAAACTTGTTTAACCAGTCAAAAATACCTAGGTACCTACAAATAATATAAATGAAGAAAAGGCGTTTAGTTTCGAAACTACATTCGAACATTTTATTAAGTTGCGTTTTATTTGGAAGTCCTAATATATTATATAGAAGATACCTATCTATATGTTATTTTTATATTGTAGCAAAATAAAGTTTATTCTAAACTAAAAAAGAGATCAATTTATTTTTTCTTGTTTGCTTGCATCCAGTGGCCAATAACTGGACAATTGGGGGCCAACCGTTGAGTAAGTGCGGCCAATAACTAGCATTTGGTTTCCATAGACCAGACTAATTAATTCTGCAAAAGTTACTAACACATAAGTAAAAGTAACATGTTTTTGAAAAATGTGGATCTATTACCTATCAAAAACGTTAGACGCAGTTCTCATTATGTAGGTTGGTGAAATATAATAAGCCTTTAAATCTAATTATTAGAATGGGAGGCCAATCACTGGGTGGTTTACCCTACTGAGGTAGCAAGGATATATGGTAAAAATGAATCGTCCATACGCGAGATTGTAAATCGGGAGAAGAATATTCGATCTAGTTTTTCTGTGGCACCCTTGCCACCCTGCCAAAAAAATTTCCACAATAGGTGATAATGTACTAATAAAGCTAGAAAGAGCGTAAAATTTATGGATTGAAGATATGAATTGGAAACAAACCGTAGTCGTCAAATTTTAATTTCGGTTTGTACTTCTATCCCATGCAGAAAATGACCTTATAATATGCAGCGATGCCTGCTTGCTAACAGTGGTGGGAGAGCAACGCAGTGTCGCGGGACCCTCACGCCTTACATTTCGTAGGAATCATTTGTCGAGTGTACTGTCTTAGCAGCCTCGCTTATGTTTATCTTTAGTTTATTTCGTCGCGCTCTTTTCCTCTTTCTACTTTCGTATCAGAAATTAAAATATGTCGATTACGGTATACCGATCAGTGGTAATATTTTACAGCAAAGGGCCTTAACTCTTTATGAAAACTTTAAAAAAGGCAGCACTGACATAAAACCGTTCACAGCAAGTAGGGGATGGTGGAATAGATTCAAGAGCAGATATAACTTGAAAAATTTAAAGATCACTGGAGAAGCTGCATCTGCTGACGAAGAAGCTGCTGCTACGTTTCCGGCTGAAAAGGATTATTGAAGAGGAAGGCTACCACCCAAAACAAGTGTTCAACAGCGATGAAACTGGTTTGCTGTGGAAAAAAATGCGCAGTAGAACGTATATTCATAGAACAGCAAAACAGGCTCCAGGATTCAAAGCATGCAAAGACTGGTTAACGCTGCTATTACGTGTTAATGTTGAAGGGCACGTGATCGAGCCAGGCGTAATACATCGTTCACAAAATCCTCGCGCCCTCAAAAATAAAGACAAAAACAGTCTACCTGTGTTCTGGTATTCCAATAAGAGCAAGGGTTACAGCAACACTTTTTAGTGAATGGTTTCGCCTATGATCCATTCCTGAAGTCAAACGGTACTTGGAACAGGATAAATTGCCATTTAAAGCATTGTTAATAATAGACAATGCACCTGGTCATCCAATATCTATTGCTATGGAAGATGAAAATATTAAGATTGTATTTTTACTGCCAAATACTACCTCCTTACTGCAACCTCTCGACCAGGGTATTATTCGGTGCGTTAAGGCAATATACACTCGTCTTGTACTTGAAAGACTTAGAATATCAATGGTTATAGAGCCTGAGTTGCAAATTATGGATTGCTGGAAAACATTTACAATCGCCGACGCAAATACATTTATCAAAACAGCAATAAATGAATTAAAACCAGAGACTATAAAGTCATGTTGAAAGAATTTGTGGATTGAGGTTGTTAGCGACTTGAAGATTTACCGACTGTTGATGAGGAAGTAAACAAAATCATTTACATGGCAAGGCAATTTCGTGAAGAAGGATTCGTTGATTTGATGGAGGTGGAGGTGCATGAGTGTATTGAAGAACATGGAGAGGAATTATCAAATAAAAAATTGGAGGAATTTATAACTTCATCGACAGAGGAAGAGGAAGATGAAGAAACTGACACACGAGGATCTGAATGGTCTTTGGAAATATTGGGCGAAGTATTTCGGCTTGCACAGGATTTAAAGAAAAAGATCGTACATTACTATCCTTTAATGGGACGCAGTATGAAAGTAACTAGATCAATAACTGAAGCATTGGACTTCAAACACTATTTAATGAATTGAAGAAAAAGAAACAGCAGCTTCCTATAACATTGTTTTTCCAAAAAAGCGACAAAAAGGCATCAACGATAGAGAATCCTGTGCCATCAACATCGCTTGCGTTTACTTTCTCTCCGGTGGAGGTGCAAGAAACATTTGATGAAGATTATTTTTCCAATTAAAAATTATTTTTAATATCTAATATATATATGTACTTTCTAGTCTAAAATATATTAAAATAAATAAATGAGAGTAAATTCCTTTTGTTATTAACTTAATACAAGTATGTAATATCATACGTGTACATACTTGCATTTAAACGAAAATTGGTAGATGTTCGCTATTATCCGTGGTAAGGCTTGGAACGTATGTACCACGGATACGGGGGTACTACTGTATTTAGTAACATGTCTTTATTATATATATTTTATTTATGTGTTGTTATAGTTTATTATCTTTACTTGGCTATGACATATAGATACATAAATGTATATGTATAGGTATATGTTAATATGCAGGCGTGTACACAAGCTGCTCCACTCCCGCAATTGAAACTGCAACAAAATGGTGTAGTATCATATATACTTAGGAGCTTGCTACCAGACAGTCTAGACATGCCGGGCAGGTGCCAAACAATATGATGCACCGAAGTCCTGACGACCTTGCGTTACGAGACGGGGTTGTACGTCTACCCATACAGCGAGCATCTGAATTCCAAAACATCAAACGTCTATGTCGTTTTTTACCCTTATGCTTTTCTCAGTGATACAGAAGTCTACACTTTCGTATAAAAGTTATACGTATGTGTATGAAATATTTTGCATATTGATACACATCTTCATATATAGCATATTAAATAAAATATGTACGTAATGTACTAAATTTTTTAAGCATACTGTAGCAACATATTCCATAAATTATAAATGAAGTTCAACATATTTTTTATGTAAAAAATTACATTAGGTGCATGGCAAAAATATTAAACCCGACTTTAGTCTCGCATAGTGTCAATTACAGACAGTACTATGTAAAATTTAAAAAGGGTAAGTTCGCTAGTGCTCAGCCGTTTAGATTGCATTTAATCAACATTATTATACGTTAAATAACTAAATTAAAAAGCTTCCCGTGCCATAATAACGTTAGTTTTATTTAAATGCAGTACATTTCATAAAGAATAGCTCGGTAAAATTTTAATACAATTTTAAATTCACACTACTTCTCACCACTAGTCAGCCAGTCAGTTTTGGTATGTAATAAACCAGCAAAATCTAAAGTACTATATATATTAAAGACATAAATAGAGATTTAACAATACCAATATTTTCATAATAGTTTCATATTTTAAAGCTTCAATTATTTTACTGACTTATTAAACTGATCACAAGGAGGACAAACAAAATATTCATCAGCAAATTTCAAAATAATCGAAACCCTGAAAGTGACCACACTTTTGATGGTAGCAGCTAGGATTTTTTAAATCACTATAACTAATTGAACGGGATGTTACTTGTTGAAACTCCATGTTAGAATACATAATAAACGTAAAGGTAGTTTCAAACACTTTTTATTGTTTCACTCACAACAATATTGTTTCGCCAAACTTTGGCTTCATCAGGTGATGACGGAATAATGTTTACAAAATCATTACATCGTTATATATACATATTTTACATAAATGTCGGGGTTCAAAGAGGGGGTGTTTTAACAAATTTAGAAAGACCGTAGAGGGGAGTGATTTAAATCTGTTTGTTCGTTTAGTTCTTATATCTATTAATTTCTAAAGCTTCAAATAAATTAAGTTTTTTTCCTTTGTCTTGTACATGTAAGATTTGAAATTCTTTATTAAATTTATGGTTTAGTTCTATGCAATGGTTGGCAAATGTTGAATCGAAAGAAAGACGAATTCAACATTTGCCAACCATTGCATAGAACTAAACCATAAATTTAATAATGAATTTCAAATATTACATGTTCAAGATAAAGGAAAAAAAACTTAATTTATTTGAAGCTTTAGAAATTAATAGATATAAGAAAATAGGTCAGGTACTAAACGAACAAACAGACTTAAATCACTCCCCTCTACTGTCATTCTAAATTTGTTAACATCCCCTCTTTGAACCCTGACATTTATGTAAAATAAGTATATATAAGGCTGTAATGATTTTGTAAACATTATTCCGTCATCACCTGATGAAGCCAAAGTTTGGCGAAATAATATTGTTGTGAGTGAAACAATAAAAATTATTTGAAACTATCTTTACGTTTATTATTTATTTTGTAAATCATTTTGCTTTTCATCACTGTCTAAGTTTTCGACATTATTCTTTTGATATAAATTGTTCCGTAACTTCACAGCTCTTAAATTCGTCTTCATCTCTTCTCTGCTGCTTCCTAACACTGCCGTTTTCCTTTCTTCTAATCTCTTTAGCTTTTCTTCTTTCATTTTAATTCTGTTAATTTCAATTTCTGTTCTTTTACTTATCTTATCAGTCGTGTAAGATTTCTCATAACCCTTCGGAAGAAATAACACACGACCTGTTTTCTTTTACAGCTTCTTTTCGAAGGATTTGGAAAAGATAGATATTTTCTTATAACATGCGCTTCTTCACATATATTTCCTTTAGCGTCTGTGTAAGTTATTTCTGTGTTTTTGCTTATGTTGGATCCTGAAGTAACTTCTTGCCCAATATTGTTTTCAATGAAATCAATCTAATATCCTATGAAATATTAATTTTATTTAATTGACGGTTATTTTCTGTGATGTCTAGAGTGTTTTTTTTATTAAGTTAATTATTTAGACTAGAAGTTAGTTTCTTCTCTTAAGTTAGCTTTCAACTTTTATTAAAAAAATTATAAGGTAGTCCTTTCTTCTTTTTTACTTCAGCATTTATTAATTAAAGTTGTTGCTGATATCAAAAACAAATTGCCTGATGTCTATATTTTATTTAATTATTCTATAATAAATAAAGTATATAAGTTGTTCTCGGATTGACTTTCTTTAACGAAGCATTCAAGAATTATTTGAACACCTTTCGAATAATCCATTGCATCTGAGTTGAAAGGGAAATTGCCATATTTTCTGGAGTCATATCTGATTATTTCATGCAGCTTTGTTGCCTTTGTGAAGACTAAGTTTATGTTATGTGCTTACCATTCTCGCTTACAATCTGCTTTTAGGTGTCTAAAAACATCGATAGGTTGCATTAAGTGTGTTGTATTGGGTAAAAGTGCTTAGTGTCTAATGCTATGATAATAATAAGTTATGTTAATAGGAGTAGATAGGATATGTGCCCATCTACTAAAGCTAAGATAGATATTTGAATATCATTATGTTGAAGCCAGTTATCTATCCCAATTGTAAGATATTCCAAAAAAGAGTATAAGTTTTGATCCATCCACTTTTTGAACGGCTTTAAAACCACTGAGAAGACATACTGTCAACAAACGCTTTGTTGGGTCTAGTGAATGCAAACACTGGTGGCAAAGTTTGCCCATCCACCGAACCTTTTCATTGCACTGTTTTAGCTCGGTTATGTTCTTATGTGCCTTTGGGGGGGGGGGATAAAACTCGCTTTATCCCCGTTAAAAATGCGAGATGGATCACCTAAAATATTCAAAACATCATGTTTCTCCAAAAAGAGTTATAGGCTCCTTAAACCACATTAAGATGCATCCCTTAGTCGCTCCTCTTGGTCTTGTAGTACTTTCAGCCTCTTACGTCAAAAGTTTTGGGTGCCTTTTCAAAAAAGAATTGTACCATTTTTTTTCCAGGTCTTTTATCTTTGAATAGTGTTTTTCGGCCACTTTCTAAAATAATGGATAGAATGAATTGATTATATATTGTTTTTCTTTTGTGGGAATTCGGGTTTTGGTACAGTAATTAGACAATTTTCAAGCTCTTTTTGTTATTGTTGGTTTAGATTATTTGGAGAACCCATTGTTCGAGGTCCTATTTTTACACGACCATGAATCCGATCCTGAAGTGTTCTTCAATAAAGTCCAAATCTAGGTGTATCAAAATTTTTTAATACGGCCACCACCTGGATTACTAGAGGTATTACTACTGGACATGAGAAACGTAATGTGATATATGCACAATGGTACACCTGCATATTTTAGTTAGGTTACTCGCCAAGTTTTGAGCGCAACATTTCAAGATCACTTATGCCTAATCGATCCAGATTTGAACATATAAGTGTACTATTCCGGTGGAAAATAAATAGAAATAAAATAATTGATGATTGTAATGCAATAAGAAATTCTTCTGGTGTTTTTGAAAGCGTTCGGTAGTCAACGAGAAAAATAGTGGTAGTCATTTTAGGTTTTTGTAGACTAAGAGACTGTTCACGTACGAGTAGGTAATAAAATAGAGATCTATTTTCAAAAATCTTTAATTTTTCTATATCTTTGAAAAAAAGAGTCTTTCCTAAAGTCATCCAAAAACAAAAAATCTGAAAATAGTCCAAGCAAAAAAATTTTTTCATTTTTTGCCACATGTTTATCAAAACACTCTGCATAGTGCGAACATATAAATGTCTACTTTATTAATATCCGTTGGGTTTAAGAGTGAAATTATAAGGAATATTAAATTGAAGAACTATCATCTATCAGGATTAACGAATCTTCATATTGGTACAGGCACTACAGCAAAGTTATTAAGGGACAGATAAAAAGATGTATGTTTTTATCGTTTTAAAATAGAACGACGAATATTATTGTATACCAAATACTTCTTACCTTTCATCTGGAGCAAACACGAAAATTCATGAATTTCAGTTTCTATGATACTACACTGATAAACAACATTGTAAATGATTTCGTTGATTCTTTGAGTAGTGTCTTCAGTACAATGCTTATATTAAACAACGACTACTTTTGATAAGTTCTTTGTTTATTGTAGAATTTCCTTTAACATAGAATGATGTAGAAAACGCATTTATAAAGCTTGAAAAACAAATCATATTTAGAGGTGATGGCTTATTAAATGTTCTAGTAAAAGACTGCAGTATTGATCTTGACTATTATCTTCGATCTTTCTGAAAGTAGTCAGGGTATGTCCAATATTCAGGTGCTCCTCTTGCATGGATAATTATAGACATATTTCTTTGCTCTCTAGACAACCTCAGACGTTCCTAAAGGAAATCGTTTTCTATAGTATAAACTTACTTTAAGGTATCCTCTGTGTAACGCAAGTCATGGCAACTGATATTTTTAAGTTATTAAGTCGTGATCTGGTTTATTCAGATATAACAATCTATAACTTTTGCAATATCCCTCACAGATGCAAAAAGTAGGTATTTATAAATAATAAATATTAAGTACTTTTTAGAGTCATAGAGGGTTGTCCCATCCGTTTTGTTTTAAAATTTTTGACATTAACGAATGCAATGTAATTCTAAAGAACATACGTCGAAATACGAAATAAACAGTAAATTCACGTATTGAGATGATATCTCTACAAATTGCGACCGTAATAGATTTTTTATCATCAATCGTTATTTCATAGCAATTTTTCAAGTTCTAAATTTTTAACGAAAAAAACGCGATATTTCAAAAATAGTTGAAAACTGACTAGTACAAGTAAATGTCTTTCAAATTATCTCATAGGACTATTAGCAATTAAAACATCCTACTTGATTTTAAAATGTATTAGGTTATGTTCATTAAATTCTAATGTCAAATCACAAAAACGTTTAAACATGAAACTCTCTTAAAACTTATGATTCTAATACGCGAATCCCCATTGTCCTAATGTATTACGTAATTTTAATTTTTAACTGTTGAATCATATTAAAAAATAGTATATTACATACCAAGGTTGAGAAGATGACTATTATTGCCCGAGTGGCGAGATTAAATTCCGAGGCGCGCAGCGCCGAGGAATTTAAGCCACACATATACATAAAAACATATACAGAATTTAAAAAATCGTGTAATTCCAAAAATACAGTAGTAACTTCTCAAAACGTACTTCCATTAAACACACAACATTAAAAAGCCTCGACTTTATGGCCCCATTATTCAATATTGAAAGCTACACTTGGCTTAACAGAGAATATTAACATATCAAAATATTTTAATTAGTTGCATTTTTAAAAAGATAAAATGAAAATTATAAGCCCAAAAAATCATTAGTATTTACCAGAGGAAATTATAAAATTCCTTACTGAGACACCCAATACATGTTACATTGCAACTAAGGTAGTATGTTTATATATTAATACTTCAAAATTATTGACAATTTATAACCCTGTAGACTGCTCTTGTAATTGGTGTTGCTGGTGCATGCCGAAGTGATGAGCTGTGTAATTTATTAATTTCTGATGTCATCATGAAAGCCGATTTAATTATTATTCACATCCGCAATAGCAAAAATGGTTCGTCTCTAAAGTTTGTAATAATGGAGCCACTTTGGATCAAAATAATTAAAAACTATTTAAAAATTAGACCAATTCCAGATATAGCAAAATTCTTTATTAGTGTACGTAATGGTAAATGTACTAGACAAAACATTGGACATAGCACAATAGGACAGATGCCAAAAGAAATTGCCCTTCCGTAGAACCTAGGCTACACTTTTAGCTGTCAATGGTGGTAATATCCTTCAGTTAAAACAACATGGTGGTTGGAAATCTAGTGTAGCTGAAAGTTATATCAAAGATTCCCTAAAAATAAAAAAAAAATAGCATATATGTTACAAGGTCTACCTACATCTATTTACGCACACACCTGAAATAAATACAGGAATTTTCGATATGAACCAAATTCCATCAACAACAGCAGTACAATCAGGCTCTATTTCAACTGAAGATATCGTAAATACTTATGGAATTAACACAATTAACAATACTGTCATTAATGTGCCTACAGCTCTGAATCAGAATTGAACCATCAATAAATTTGACATGCCATAATTGCACTACCAATTTTTATAAATAAATTAAAATTCTTTACATCTGTAATAGTTACGTGTTATATTGTTTCCATATTATGTTGTTACATAACTTTAAAATACAGTTATATGTAAAGAAAGTAAAATATCTTTACATTGCTTTACATTTATAATAGTTGCCTATTAGGATATTTGTTTCCAATTATACTTCTGTCATACATATTTTGCTAGTGTTAAAATACTGTTAGTTATTTTACCTTAGAGGTCGAGCATTTATAAGTTTTAGAGTATGATTTGTGGTATAAATCTAAATAAAAATAAACTTGAATAAACAAACTGCAATGAATTTGACGGTTGACAACTTGACATACATACATACTACTGCGATTGCATGGTTGCGGCATTCCCTTTATTTGTTTTCATTATTTCCCTAGGTCAATAATAGCCTCATTATTTACCTGTTATTAGTTCCAAGTCGAGCAATGACTTTTCGTGTCGCTTTGTTATGTGTAAAAATGCTATGATTTTTTTACTACTGGTACAAAAAATTTCTTTTATACCCTTACTTACGTTCAGTGGCGGCCCCTTAATTTTTTAGGACGGGAGGTTTATACATAAAAAACAATACTAATTCTAATTTTGAATAACTCATTCTTTCGCACACTTAATATACATTAAATAACCTTGGTTTTCATGGATGTTCCAAACGTTTATGATTCTTATAGTTTCATATTTATTTACATAACTGTATGCAACTAATGTAAAATTTCTTAAATACAAACGATTTCAATAACATTTTAATTTTAATGATGGGATATGTCAAAACCTCTCTGTTTAAGTCTCTTCTTTAAGTACATTTAAATAGAATTTTATTTTGTGTTTCTTTATAAATACAGCCCTAGCGTACTTAGTTTCTTTTTAAAAAATGACTCTATGGTCAATAGTAACTTAAGAGATATGACACATCCTCCCACGAAAAGGTGTCTCTAGTGCCGAACACACAATAAGCTATGTCAAACCAAAGCCAACTGCACCTGACATCGCTGCGTGATATAAGGCTGTCACATAACTTCGATTTACATTGATGAATTTGATTCACATAACCTCAAAATATTGATCCTTATGTAACGCCATCTAGTAGCACCCAAAAGAAATACTTTAAAAGTGACTATTACTGAGCTATTGTTGCTTTTTGATATAATTTTGTCAGTACTATACTATATTAATTAAACCCGTAAAACTGACAAAGTCTAGGATGTTTTTGGTGTGAAATTTAATAAGAAATTCAAAAATGAACTGATATATAGGGTGTTCTATTGGAAAAAATTAACTTTTGTATAAAAACTAACAAAATTATATCGAAAAACGACAGTAGCTCAGTAATAGTCACTTTTAAAGTAATAACGTCTTACATGTTTCTGACATGAAATTTAATAAACAATTCAAAATGAACTGATATATAGGGTTCTCCATTTTAAAGAAATGACTTTTATACAAAAACGAGTCATGCAATCTTAATCTAGTTTTCTGCATAGCAGTTAGTAACTGTAAAAAAATAAAACATGCTTCTATTGGGACCTCTTATGTAAACAATACTGCAAAAAAATTTGTCCATCTAATTCGTCGTTTTGGAGAAATATCATTTTATACAAACATTGAATTTTTCATAAAAATGGAAATTTTAGGCATATACTATCTTATTACTTTTTGACTAAAAATTATATGGGGAATACAAAAATGCAATAATATATAGGGGGTTCTACTTAAATAACTATAACTATGGTTAGCCACCAAGTTATGAAACACTCTGTATAATACAAACTATTTTTAAAATGTACTCCTAATGAGCAGCTATCACTAGGAAAAACCGCTTCGAAATATCTTTACTCATAAAGGCATAATCGGCCTTACCCGCGGAGAAGACTCGCCCTGTATAGTTTTGTATTGGTACTCGACGTAACTTCCAAAATATATTATAGTAAATATGTAGCACATATTAAATAAAACGACTGAATATGTGTAGTATTAGAATAATTTAAGTAGAAAAGAATATGTAATAGCCTGTGATAAGCCTGGTCCTAAGGCTTATCTCTACTCGATCGCCATCCCGATTGACTCCCTTGAATCGGATCGAGATAGGGAATTTGTTAGGAGGTTTTAATTAACACACATCACGTTCACTAACTAACTATATTGTATATTCGTGTATGTTCGAATCGTAGTAAATACATTGTCTGAACGTTAGTGAATGATCCTTAAAACTAACTTACACTTGTATATATAACTTATTTCTATATTAACCTACTTAAATTATTCACGTCGCTGGTGCATCGACATTGTGTATTCCCATATATGGGCAATGGAAGAAATGCTTATGCGTGCATATGTATATGCACGGCACTAACTTTTGACTTGAGTATTGCGTTAATGCTATCTTTGTTAAATTATAGTAAATGTACTTAATATACGGGGTCTAGCCAATTACTGGGTTATTACACCTTCGGCGGGTGGGAAAAAGAAAATTATGACGAAGTCGTATATTTTCTTTTGTATTACACTTGTAGGAAGTTATGTTAGTCTTATTATGTATACAATTGCTATTCTTAATCGTTAAATTTCTTAATTCTATTTTTGTGGACTATAAGTAACTTATTGTCTATATTTAGACTGACATTTGGGAAATTGTTATGTTTTACAATTTCAAAGAGACCCTATATAATTCTTGCAATTTGTTTCCTGATTTATTTTGTAAAGCTTCTTTTCTGCTTGTTTTTGAATCGATTAAGTTGCTTCGAGCCTCTGTACATGCCGATTGTAGTCTGTATTTTAATTCGGTTGCATAGTTGTCGAAATTGTACAAAGGTTCTATTAAGCTTGTTAATGATGTAGGCCCCTCTGCCTACATCATTAACAATCCATATGGACCAATTGTCTGTGTGTTTAGCAAGTTGTATTCAAAGGTATGCTCCTAGATTTTATATGTCTTTTCTAATGCGCCTAATGTTTCGTGATGGTACGCGGTTGATTTTAGTTGTTTTATGCCTAATATGCTAAATATATTTTTTAAAACGTGCGACATAAATTCGGTTCCTTGATTAGATACTATTTGATTAGGAATTCCGTGCCGTAAGATGAAATTTTCTACGAAAGCTTTGGCTACTGTTAGAGCATCTTTATTTTTGAGTGAGTACACTTCAACGAATTTTGTGAGTTCGCATTGTAGGAATAAAACGTATTTATTTTCCAGTGTATAGGACCTACTAAATCTAAAAAAAACTTTTTGAAAAGCATGTGTTGCGGTTGTATTGACAATAATTGGTTCTTTATTGGGTATAGAATATTTATATCTTTGACAATCGTTACAGCGTTCTAGGAACGATTCTACGTCTTTCTTTAGTTGTGACTAATAATAAAATCCCTTTGTGTTGTTGAACATACAGTTTATTCCGCTATGTCCCCCTATAGGTAACATATGGTAATCGTTTAAAATTAATTATATGACTTCTTTATTATCAATTCTTTGAGCTCCGTTAATGACGTTTATTTTAACCTTTAAATTTTTGATTTTTTCTTTGTTCCATGGAATTAGTTTCTTTATAAACTGACTGTTTAAAGAACTATCTTTAATTATACATACTTCGTATATGTTGTATTTTGGGCAAATATTTTCGAGTTGCTCAAGTGTTGCACGAAATGCTCTCTTCAGTGTAATTGCATACTCGTCAATGAAAATGATTTTTGAATTATATAACATTGATTTTACTTTATACCTTGAATTTGAGTCATACATGCATGTGTCATTATTGTTCATGTAATTGAAGCCATTGTTACTTAATATTCTTAGTTCGAAGGATTCTTCAGGTTTTTTCAACAATTTCACGACACCCGGGTCATCAATTCCGGTTGTAGTAGTACTTGTTGTTGTGTCTTCTGTAGAGATGCCTTCAAAAGCCCCTTGCATCGACTGTGCACGAGTCGTGACAAAAATGCTGTTGCATCTTTACTGACATTCTTTAAATCTTCTGAACCTTTGATGTATTGCACAACAAAATCGTATTCTTCTAGGGTTAGTCTATATTTTGTTAAACGACTAGAATGGTTCGTCATACCGAAAAGGTAGACGAGTGGCCGATGATCGGTGTAGATCTCAAATATTTTCTCGTATAGGAAGGGACTAAAGTGTTTCACACCCCAGACTATGGCAAGTAGCTGTTTTTCGATTGTGCAATTATGCTTTCCTGCCTTATTTAATGTGCGACTTGCGTATGAGACTGGTTTGTCCTCTTTGTTTGAATGTGTGTGTTCCCGTCTTCGAAATTTGGATACTGCAATATGGGAGGTGTTTGAAAAGCTAATTTTAGAGTTTCGAATGATTTTTGGCATTGATCTGTCCAACTGAAAGGTGTATTTTTCCTTGATAAATTATTTAAAGGAGAAGCGATTTTTGCAAAGTTTGGAATAAAACGTCTGTAATGGTTTGCAAATGCGACGAAGCGTTTCGTTTCCTTCGCATCTTTTGGTACTGGATAGTTTTTCAGTGTGCTAATTTTGGAAGGGTCTGGTATTACTCCTAAGGATGCTATAACGTGACCGAGATATAATATTTTTTAGAAAATCGCGTTTGTATGGATTAAGTTTGAAATTAACCTTTCTTAACCTTTCTAAAACCCCTACTAAATTTTGATTGTGATTCATTAAATCATTTCCGAATAATGTTAAATCATCTAAGTAAATAAAACAATTTTCGTAATTCAAATCTTTCGTATTTTAATCCCATAGGTAGGCGTGTGAGCTGGAACTAAACTTTGTCTGTGGTGAAAGCTGTGTATGGGCGGCTTTTTGTATCCAGTTCTATTTGGTGGTACCCCTGTGCTAAATCTAAATGTGAAAAGTACACTGCTCCTGACAGTGAGTCTAAAATTTCGTTTATAGAAGGCAAAGGGAATTTGTCGTCTTCTATTTGTTTGTTCAATAACCGATCATCTATAACTAACCTCCATTTTTGATTACCTTGATTCTCCTTTTTTTTGGTACTAATAAAATAGGTGATGAGCAAGCTGATTTGGCTTTTTCTATTATACCGTCTGACAAAAGTTTTCCGATTTGTCTGTCTATTTCCGGTTTTTGGACGTGCGGGAGTCTGTAAGGTTTAACGTATGTCGGTTTCGCTGTTTTATTTAAACGAATCTTTTCTTTATAAATGTTTGTAAAAGTTAATTTATTCTGTTCGATTCTAAATGCAATACGTCTGCGTACTTCGCAAGAACTTTTGCAAGGCGATATCTTCTTCCTTATTTAAATGTTTTTTATTAACTGATCGCAAAATTGTGTCTACGCGATCGCCTGATTTATATTTGGGACCGTTAAATTTACATATATCGTAGTCGTCTAGACTTGTTAAAGTCCGTGTGAAGTTTTATAATTTGATATCGTTTTTTCGCGTATTTAATATGCGGATAGGTATCTGGTTATTTTTTGATGATACTATTGTACCGGCTATGAAAATACCGCGTGCGATTTCTTCGGCTTCGATAACACAATTTCCTTCAATGTTAACCGTACAATATGTGATTAATTCGCATCTTGCTGGGATTGTTAAGGATTTGTCATAGTTCGGCTGTAAATTTACTTTTACCTATATATATATATTGGTCGTTTATCTGAAATGAAACGTCAATGTTTCATAATTTGTTTTTGCTTGGTATTTTGCTAAGAAATCTGAACCTATAATTCCGTGTATCTCATTAATAAAAGTGCTTGTTACTAGACATTCTTGACCTACCTGTACATTGCCTATGTCTATTTCTATATTCGCTATGTGAAACATAATCTTTGAAAAAAATAGTCGAGACGCACCCGTATCGATTAATAAATTTAAAATTTTGTTATTATATTTGGTATAACACGAGACGCACAAAAACTTATCACGCAAGAAGATTTTAGAAAAAATTTAAATATAACAGAAACAGCAACATTAAATATACTTAACTATAATATACAGGGCTTGCTAAAAAAGATAGACGCATTGGAAATAGAGTTACTAACTAACAAGGTAAACGTAGCGTGCTTAACGGAACACTTTCTGAATAAAGAAAGACTGAAGAATGTAAAAATAAAAAACTTCAATATAATAAGCTGTTTCTGTAGAACTAATAATAAGCATGGAGGTTCCTTAATTATGACAAATTTAAGAGATAAAGTGGTAGAAAGACAGGATATAGTGGGATTATCTATGGAAAAGGAAATTGAAATATCAGCAGTTGAATTTACAACCTCCAAACTAATAATTATTGCATTGTATAGACCCCCAACGGGAAGGATGAATATATTTACACAAAAAATCAATGAATTGGTCTTCCTATTAAATATGGAAAAGATACGAAAAGAAGTTTTTATAGCGGGTGATTTCAATGTTAACTTTATCATAAACACCACAACAATAGAGGACTTACGTAATCTACTTAACACTTATTGTTTAGAGCAGATCTTTGAAGAGCCGTCCAGAATAACGAATACGAGTTGTACTCTCATAGATAATGTTTTCACAAATGTTGAAGCTCAAAATCCAATCAAACAAACAATTAATCTCCATCTATCTGATCATATGGCACAGATTGTTCAATATAATGGTTCGACCACTCCAAACGAACCCACAACTACAGTAAAAGAAGTAAGAATTATGAACACAAAAAATATTGTAGCATTCAAAGCACTTATTAGTAATGAAGTTCTGTTGATGGACGAAACATTGGACGCTGCCAGGATGTTCGAACAATTTCACGAGAGATTCGTTCATGCCTTTGAGTACTGTTTTCCCGAAAAAAAGGTAAAAGCAAAAAAAGATACGCGAGTGAGTTGTGAGGTGAGCGATGAAGTCATTAAGTTGAAAAACACACTGGACGCGTGGGCGAGTGTAGCAAGAATAACTAAGAACCAAACTATCTACAAAATATATCGAGAGCTCAAGAACCAATATAGTAAAAAAATGACAGAACTAAAACAAAAAGCTAATACTGACTATTTAGAGAAAAGCGACAACAAAATAAAAGCGGTCTGGAAGTTGATCAATGCTGAGAGAAGGCCTACAAATGTAGAAAAACCAGTAACTTCGTCATTATCCGCGGAGGACATGAATGAATATTTTTGTGGCATGGGTGAGGAAGTGGCTATTCGCATGCAGTCAACACAAACGTACAGTGAGTTACTGTCTGCTATGTCTTTAAACACAGCTGGCTCATTTTTCTTTGCCCCGATAGCACCCGCTGAAATAGAGATGATCATAAGGAACCTTATATCCAAGAATACAGTGGATGTGTATGGCATCTCGGCATATTTTCTTAAGGAAATTGTTAACGAACTGAGAACACCACTGACCATACTTTTTAACAAATGTATAGAAAATGGCCTATTTCCAACACCTTTAAAAGTGGAAAAAGTATTGCCTGTGTTCAAGAAGGGTGACAAGGGTGACTGTAGCAACTATCGCCCAATATGTATTCTTCCAGCAATCTCCAAAATCTTTGAAAAAGCGATAGCATCGAGATTGGTAGGCTATTTGGAAGCAAAGGGATATTTATCTCCCGAGCAACATGGATATAGAAGGGGTCGTTCGACGACTACTGGAATAATGCAAATCACCGAATACATATATCAGGCATTTGACAATAACAACTACGCTGAAATCAACCTACTGGATCTAACCAAGGCGTTTGATACTGTGAGTCCTGATATTTTGTGCGAGAAGCTTAAGTATTATGGAGTAAGGGGGTACCTCTGGACTTACTGAAATCCTATATGGCAAATAGAATGCAACTAACGGAATGAAACAACAAACAATCACAGCTCAAGAGAATACACTTTGGAGTACCTCAGGGTTCCATACTGGGCCATCTACTATTTATTATACAGGGTGAGTTTTTTTGAATGTTTAGCATTGGGATCTCAGAAACTACTGGAGATAGAAAAACGCTTAAATGGGGAAAGATGCGCAGTTTTACGAATTTGATTTAAAACTGCTTTTGTTTCTCCGATAACTTTCATGGCTTATTAGATATTCAAAGAAAACTAAATTTTACGTTTTTCTTTAAACATGCTTAGCATCGTTAATAGTAATTTTAGAGAAAAAGTGTTCAGACAAAAGTTTTAGATAATTTTACGCCAAATAAAACTATGTAGCTAATATTTTTTTTTCGTTCGCCATTATCGAGTTATGACACAAACTTGTGTTTTTTTAAATGGAAACCATAGTTGGTTTTGACATCATTAAAAAGCTTATTTTTTGCTGATTACAATGATATAAGGTTTGATATGGTTATTTTAAAAAATAAAGAGGATATAGACATTTTTATGGTTTTTATGGAAAACAATTGAATTTCGAACTGATAAAATACAAACCAAACGAAAACTTATTTTGAAATCTTATGTAGTAATAAAATGAAAACTATAAGAACTTTTATTAAGGGCACACAACATTATTAATGTTCAAAGATACCTCCATTATTATTAATACACAAATTGCATCTCTTCACAACAGAATTTGTAGCATTGCGTACTTTACGCCTACCAATGTTATTAAAAGCAACTAAGACAGCTTCTCTTAAATCGTCGATTGTTTCATATGTTCTTTTGTATACTGTGTCCTTTAGTACACCCCACAAGAAAAAATCCAAAACTGATAAATCAGGGGATCTAGCCGGCCATTCAATGGGTGCATTTCGTACTATCCATTGATTACGGAAGTTCAAATTTAAATAATTTATAACATTCAGTTGATTGTGCGGAGGCGCTCCGTTATGTTGAAACCATTGCATTGCTCGGGTTCTTAAATTTAAATTATCTAACATTTCCTCGAAATCTTGTAAAAAATTAAGATAACGATTGCCAGTTAGTGATCCATCAAAAATAAAAGGAGGAAGAACAGTTGATCCTATAACACCACCCCAAACATTAAACCCAAATTTAATTTGTGGTCTCCTATGTTCAACGTGAAGCGGATTTGTTTGAGACCATATTATGTGCTCATTGTGCCTATTAAACATTCCACAATTTGTGAAACGAAATTCATCAGTCCATAATATTTTCATTGAGCAGTGTGGATCGTTTTGACACTGATCTTTAAACCATCTACAAAAAGCTATTCGTCTGATGTTATCACCTTCATGTAAAGTTTGTGATACTGATAATTTGTAGGGACGAAATTTATGCTTCTTCAACACTCTGACAATAGTGCGTTGAGAGGAGCCCATTTCTGTTAAAATTTGTCGGGTCGATATAGATGGATTCTGAGCGACACATGCTAATATGTTTATTTCTCTATCTTCATCCATCCCTTTTTTTGATTTTGGTTTAACGAACGAACCATAATCTGCTAAATTATCCCATAATCTCTTAAAAGTAGGTAGCCACGGCTGACATCGATCAAAATAATTTTTAAAATAAACTTTATAACCTGCTTAGCTTACTTTTATTCAACATAGTGCCATTTGCTTATATAACACCAAGGGCAAACTAGCCGGTTATAGAATTTGTCTTCTGAATGTCGCCAAGACACCAAAATACGCACTCCTGGCTGCCTATATGTTCAGGCTTCAATGTTATGGTCTGGTAAAAGTACGGCCGTTGACCTTAATGTCAACTTGTTCGGGCAGTTTAAAATAAATCAAAATTATGGTGGTTTTAGTGTGGTGCCTTGGGACAAAAGACCTATTGCTCACAGCAGACTCAGCGGAGAAAAACGTGAGTACTTCTTATTGTTTTAATATGATTCGTTACTCTTGAATATACTACTTTCTCTATCTCACTGTCAAACGGTAAAGGTAAACAACAAAAAAAAACACACGGTTGGAAATTCATTTGAAAAGTACATAACAATTAACTTTTATTTCTGTTAAAACATTATTAAATCATATCAAACGAATAAACGATTCAGCAATTAAATTATGGTCACAATTGATACACATTATTGTCTAATATTAATTACAAATTCACAAAGTCTATGTACATAAATAGTATACAAAATAAATATGCGTCGATGACCTCTATAAGTCACGTATGAAATTAAGCAAGAACGTTTGTACGTTCCTAGTCCCTGAATTAACAATTACAGTCCCAGAATATTCCGTTAAAGAAAAACATAAATAAAATGATGTTTGAAATAAAATGCGGATGATCAGGTTTGCTTAAATTATTTTACAACTAAATTTTGTATGTTACCCTGCTCGCAGACGAATCTTTTATAAATTTGTCGCGGAAAATATTTTCAATCGGTACGGACTTTTGCGCGTCTATTCGGTGAATTATTATTATATCTTTGTTTATGCTACAGAGCGCGGACAATGTATTGAATTTATACGCGCGTTACAAACAAAATTCGAAATCTAACATTTCTGAAAATGAAATACAAATATTAAATACAGAGATATATATGTAGTCACGACATTTATAGCCTGACTCGGACGGGAATTATAGGTAGTAGCGGTAAAAATGTCTATTCCTTCACGACCCCTGGTCTGAATGAAAAAGACACTCTCGGACGGGTTTTAGCGGATTTTTGAAACGATTATTCCACGGCACAGAAGGAGGCCTGAATATAATACGTTTCTAGGATAAACACCTAACTTTCCCACGCCATCAAGGCTGAGTAAAGAAAGGTAAAGGCAGCAGAAGGATAGGAGAATAAAATGGACGAGACACACTTGCCGGTGTCTTTATATATCCGTAAACCCCCCTATTTCTGTAGGAAAAACTCGTTTAAAATATACAATTTGCGCGCGACTACGAGCATGACGTATACATTCGGTACTCTTATATTGAAAAATAAACAAATAACATGAATGATCGTTACAAATGAATACATATACAGGTCCGTCCAAAACATTTTATACAATATTTGAACAAAATAACTCACATTCTTTTAATTTAATGTTGCCAAATAAATTAATAATGAACTAAAAATGTTAATTTGTGCAATTAACGAGGAACTTCGTTACAGCCCCCTCCTTAAAAGTAAACAATGAACCCTAACAACTAACTATCAAAAGTACAGAAACGGAAAATTAAATTTAAAACAATTAATTCTTGAAAGTCTATCATCTTAAAATTAAAAAAACTAAAACTCGTCAGTTTATCATCACTCACGATGTCTATGACGCACGCACTATCACTGATGGTTCTGTCTTTTCAGATTTGCGTGGTGGATCTCAGCTTCCCTGCGAGTCATCACGACGCTCACTCCGTCGACCCGCACATGGACTGGTGCTGGTATCGCCTCGGACAATTACATGCGTCGAAAATTTGATAGGCCTCCACTGTCGGAATTATTATAGCGGTTGCAGTGATTTTTACTCTGGCGGTTTCCATGTGGACAAACACTTCGTGCGGCGGAGTGCACGAAGTACGAGCTCTAGATGGTGTCATGAGCAAATACTTGGTACGGCGGGTTGTACAAAGTATGAGCTCCGGATGATGCCTTGGAACAAAACACCTGGTGCGGCGGATTGCAGCAAGTACTAGTCCAAAACATCCCTCACAGCCTCCTGCGGAATTGGAGGTAGGAGATCGGTATGGAGCTCGTCGGCGGACGGAATCTTTATGTCTTTCACATGGACTTTCACTGGCTTTCGTCTGTTTGGTACCTGTAACATAAGAACAGACGGAGACAGGATCTGGATAACTTTAGAGGGACCTTCAAATTTCGGAGCAAGTTTTGCGGTAAACTTCTTAGAGGCGTCGGATAAACTATGGGTCTGGTGGTATACCCATTGATCCCTTTAGAAGACTTTTACTTCACGCAGGTTCACGGTAGGAGAATTCTTCCAGCCCTCACTACAGGCCTAGAGGTTTTCCCTGATTAAATTTATAATGTTTACAGGATCGACATCGATTGACGTAGCGGCGGACATCTCTGAACATCCCTGGCCAATAATATAACGAAGCGGCTCTCGCTATACTTTTGGCGACCCCAAGATGTCCAGCTTCAGGAGCGTCATGGATTTCCTTCAGGACGTCGTTTCTATCAGGCGTAGCTACACACAATTTCCATGCGCGCACTCCCTCGGTATGTTGTGTATCAGGTATGTGTCTGTACAAATTACCATTTTCTAATCGGTATTCTTGATGTTTTTCAGGATCTGACTGAACGTCCGAAACCTTCTTGTTATACCAAGAACAAGACGTTTCTTCTAACAAGGCACAGGTATCTTCATCGGTTTCGTGTTTGACAGGAAGCGGTGCTCGGGACAGGGAATCGGCTAAATTATTCATCGCTCCTTTACGGTATTGAATGACAAAATCATACTGTTGTAAATCAACAGCCCATCGACTGAGTCGTCCTGACGGATTCTTCAAGTCATTCAGGAACCTTAAACATTGGTGATCGGAAATAACGGTGAATTGGTAAAATTCTAAATAGTATTTAAATTTTTTGATACCCCAAACGACGGCAAGAGCTTCTTTCTGGGTCGTCGAGTAATTTAATTCTGCCTTACTTAAAGTCCTACTGGCATAGGCAATCACTCTTTCGGCACCCTCTATTATTTGTATTAAAACGACTCCCAAACCTTTCTCACTGGCGTCGGTATGCAATTGGAATGGTTTGGAGAAGTCCGGACACGCGAGAACTGGGCTCTCTGTCAATGCTCTCTTTACGGCGGCGAATGCGGCGTCTTGTTCCGTCGTCCATTCCCAACGCACATCTTTTTTAATTAATTTTATGAGCGGAATGGTAAGTTGTGCGAAATTCGGTACGAACCGACGGTACCATGACGTTTGTCCCAGAAAACCACGTATTTCTTTCTTGTTTCGCGGCGGCGGTACATTTAATATAGCAGCGATCTTGTCCGGGTCTGTACGGATTCCGTCCGGTGTTACAACATGACCTAAATATTTTATGTCCTGTTTGGCAAAAGTACATTTGTCTGGTTGTAGTTGAAGGCCTGCTTCCCGTAAACGCGCGAAAACATTACTTAAATTCTTCAAATGCTCTTCAAAAGTCTTGCCTAAAATAATGATATCGTCCAGATATACAAATGCGTACTCCGCCATTTCAGGACCTATCACCGAATCTAATAGGCGTTGGAACGTCGCTCCCGCACTATGCAATCCATACGGTAATGATACAAAATGAAATAGGCCCTTTCCCGGAATTGTAAAAGCTGTCACGGGTCTGCTATCTTTTTCTAATTCCACTTGCCAGTACCCACTTTTAAGATCAAGCGTCGAAAAATATTTACTGTCGCGGAGTTTATCAAGAATATTTGAAATGTACGGCAAAGGATATGAATCTTTAATTGATACGGAATTAATTTTGCGGAAATCGACACAGAACCGAACGCCACCGTTCTTTTTTGTGACCACGACGATAGGAGAACTCCACGGACTGTTACTGGGTTCTATTATACCGTCTTGTAGCATCTTGTCCACTTCGGCGTCGATTAGTGCTTGCTTCTTTGGGTTACATGGATAATAACGTTGTTTTATTGGGGCGGTATTCGGTTGCAAACGGATTGTGTGACGTATTAAATTCGTCCGACCAGGCACGGTAGTAAATTTACTTAATTCTTGATCAAGGAATTTTTTTAAAGCGGTCTCGTGGCGGTCCTGTACCTCGGAGATCCCACAGCTCGCGGCAAAGACTGCATTGTCTCCCTTAAAGTACAGTTTCCTTTCGGAAAAATCGAGAACAGCCCCAATTTCCTTGAGAAAGTTAATTCCGAAGATAACTGAGCACGGGCTCTTCGGCATAATTACAAAATTAACGTCTGTAGTTCGGCTACCCATGCGGACCGGTACCAAAACTGAGCCAGGCGATTCGATAACGTCTCCATTTGCGAGGCGGACTTTAGATTTTTTATTTAAAACACGTTGTTCATTATTTTTCGACAACCGGGCAACTAGCGATTCGGACAAAAACGATGAAGTCGCTCCGCTGTCCACGAGGGCTCGTAAATTCTGGTTACACATGTTCACACGGATCCAGACGCGATTGTCTGGCACCGTCGAGTCTTTGATACACGTGTTTGCGGATTCAGGCGGTTTTACTGCTTGCGGACGGTCTTTGCCTGCAGACCGCCCTTCTCGGCGTTTCCCTGGCATCGGCAGTCAACGGAACGCACATTTAACTTGCCACACCGTGAACAAAACATTTTAAATGGGTTACGGCAATAACCACGCGTATGTCCCTCTCTGCCACAGCGCCAACAACGGTTTTCCGGGTGTGATAATTTTTGTAACGGCGACGGCGGTACAGGAAATTGGCGAGGCTTATTATCCTGGGCGGCATATGACAAATGATGCGAACGCGAAGTACTGGGTTTATCGCTGGGCGGGCGTTCCGGTGCTGATAGCGTACTTTCCTTCTTACAAAAGCGCGCCTGCTCTTCCAGCAGTAATTCGTAGTCGGCAGCGAGTTTAGATAATTGTCGGAGGGATTGTATCGCGTCCCTATGTATATACATTCTGTAACTAGGTGACATGTTACCGTATACACGTTCCAATTTATCACCATCGGACATATCTTG
Organism: Amphimallon solstitiale; assembly: GCA_963170755.1. Classification (NCBI taxonomy): domain Eukaryota; kingdom Metazoa; phylum Arthropoda; class Insecta; order Coleoptera; family Scarabaeidae; genus Amphimallon; species Amphimallon solstitiale. The sequence continues at coordinate 171,938,378 of OY720675.1, read as the reverse complement.
GCCGCGTCTCATCAACGTTAATATGGCGGTTAAATAATCTTTAAAAGATTCCTTTGGTTTTTGCAACCGAGCGCGTATTTCTTCTTCGATTGAAAAATTATACCGAGGCGGAAGATATTGAAGTTTAAAGTCCTCTAAGAACTCGTCCCATGTACCCCATAAAGTTTTATTATTCCGTAGCCAAAGCAGTGCTTTGTCTCTAAAAAGCTCAGGCAATGCATGTAGCATATGTTCGTCTTTAATCCCGTAACATACTTGGAGTTCTTTGACTCTTTCCAGGAAAAATACAGCGTCCGAGCTGCCATTAAAATGAATCCCCCATTTCCTTATTTGAGCACAGATTTCCGCGGAAGAAATCTGAACGTTAGTGTCCCTTTGCGGTGGAGTGTTTCCCTTATTCGTTGAACCCGTTTTGCCCTCTTTCAGAAAGGTGCTAATGCGTTTACGTACGTCCTCGACATTACCGGTAGCGTCTAACCCTAAAGATTCTGCTGCGGCATTTAAATCCTCTTTTTTCAAAGTATATATCCACCCAAGAGGGTTTGGATTTTTGCCTTTGTCCTGATCGGTCATTTTATAACTTACAATGTACAAAATAAAAATAAAATAATAATAAAATAAAAATGTATTGTAGTTGCAATTTATTCTCCTATCCTTTTACTCCCTCACAATTAATAAAGAATATGTACGTTTTACTATCCTTTAATAAAAACTTATCTCTATGTATGTACATAAAAATGTGTATCAATTTCCTGTCTTATTTTTAAAAAATAAGTATACATGTATATCTGGCGGAAAACTGTGAAATTATTCAAACAGTTTTATTAAACGCGGCGGAATTTAATTTTTTAAATCTCTTAAAACACGGCCAAACGTTCTGGGCGCCATCTATAACCTGCTTAGCTTACTTTTATTCAACATAGTGCCATTTGCTTATATAACACCAAGGGCAAACTAGCCGGTTATAGAATTTGTCTTCTGAATGTCGCCAAGACACCAAAATACGCACTCCTGGCTGCCTATATGTTCAGGCTTCAATGTTATGGTCTGGTAAAAGTACGGCCGTTGACCTTAATGTCAACTTGTTCGGGCAGTTTAAAATAAATCAAAATTATGGTGGTTTTAGTGTGGTGCCTTGGGACAAAAGACCTATTGCTCACAGCAGACTCAGCGGAGAAAAACGTGAGTACTTCTTATTGTTTTAATATGATTCGTTACTCTTGAATATACTACTTTCTCTATCTCACTGTCAAACGGTAAAGGTAAACAACAAAAAAAAACACACGGTTGGAAATTCATTTGAAAAGTACATAACAATTAACTTTTATTTCTGTTAAAACATTATTAAATCATATCAACCGAATAAACGATTCAGCAATTAAATTATGGTCACAATTGATACACATTATTGTCTAATATTAATTACAAATTCACAAAGTCTATGTACATAAATAGTATACAAAATAAATATGCGTCGATGACCTCTATAAGTCACGTATGAAATTAAGCAAGAACGTTTGTACGTTCCTAGTCCCTGAATTAACAATTACAGTCCCAGAATATTCCGTTAAAGAAAAACATAAATAAAATGATGTTTGAAATAAAATGCGGATGATCAGGTTTGCTTAAATTATTTTACAACTAAATTTTGTATGTTACCCTGCTCGCAGACGAATCTTTTATAAATTTGTCGCGGAAAATATTTTCAATCGGTACGGACTTTTGCGCGTCTATTCGGTGAATTATTATTATATCTTTGTTTATGCTACAGAGCGCGGACAATGTATTGAATTTATACGCGCGTTACAAACAAAATTCGAAATCTAACATTTCTGAAAATGAAATACAAATATTAAATACAGAGATATATATGTAGTCACGACATTTATAGCCTGACTCGGACGGGAATTATAGGTAGTAGCGGTAAAAATGTCTATTCCTTCACGACCCCTGGTCTGAATGAAAAAGACACTCTCGGACGGGTTTTAGCGGATTTTTGAAACGATTATTCCACGGCACAGAAAGAGGCCTGAATATAATACGTTTCTAGGATAAACACCTAACTTTCCCACGCCATCAAGGCTGAGTAAAGAAAGGTAAAGGCAGCAGAAGGATAGGAGAATAAAATGGACGAGACACACTTGCCGGTGTCTTTATATATCCGTAAACCCCCCTATTTCTGTAGGAAAAACTCGTTTAAAATATACAATTTGCGCGCGACTACGAGCATGACGTATACATTCGGTACTCTTATATTGAAAAATAAACAAATAACATGAATGATCGTTACAAATGAATACATATACAGGTCCGTCCAAAACATTTTATACAATATTTGAACAAAATAACTCACATTCTTTTAATTTAATGTTGCCAAATAAATTAATAATGAACTAAAAATGTTAATTTGTGCAATTAACGAGGAACTTCGTTACAACTTCAGCAGCTCTAGTAGAATTTCTCTGGCACTGAATGTAACATTCAACCATATCACGCTTTTCTACGTTAGAAAAGCGTGATATGGTTGAATATTCAGTGCCAGAGAAATTCTACTAGAGCTGCTGAAGTTTATTTTAAAAATTATTTTGATCGATGTCAGCCGTGGCTACCTACTTTTAAGAGATTATGGGATAATTTAGCAGATTATGGTTCGTTCGTTAAACCAAAATCAAAAAAAGGGATGGATGAAGATAGAGAAATAAACATATTAGCATGTGTCGCTCAGAATCCATCTATATCGACCCGACAAATTTTAACAGAAATGGGCTCCTCTCAACGCACTATTGTCAGAGTGTTGAAGAAGCATAAATTTCGTCCCTACAAATTATCAGTATCACAAACTTTACATGAAGGTGATAACATCAGACGAATAGCTTTTTGTAGATGGTTTAAAGATCAGTGTCAAAACGATCCACACTGCTCAATGAAAATATTATGGACTGATGAATTTCGTTTCACAAATTGTGGAATGTTTAATAGGCACAATGAGCATATAATATGGTCTCAAACAAATCCGCTTCACGTTGAACATAGGAGACCACAAATTAAATTTGGGTTTAATGTTTGGGGTGGTGTTATAGGATCAACTGTTCTTCCTCCTTTTATTTTTGATGGATCACTAACTGGCAATCGTTATCTTAATTTTTTACAAGATTTCGAGGAAATGTTAGATAATTTAAATTTAAGAACCCGAGCAATGCAATGGTTTCAACATAACGGAGCGCCTCCGCACAATCAACTGAATGTTATAAATTATTTAAATTTGAACTTCCGTAATCAATGGATAGTACGAAATGCACCCATTGAATGGCCGGCTAGATCCCCTGATTTATCAGTTTTGGATTTTTTCTTGTGGGGTGTACTAAAGGACACAGTATACAAAAGAACATATGAAACAATCGACGATTTAAGAGAAGCTGTCTTAGTTGCTTTTAATAACATTGGTAGGCGTAAAGTACGCAATGCTACAAATTCTGTTGTGAAGAGATGCAATTTGTGTATTAATAATAATGGAGGTATCTTTGAACATTAATAATGTTGTGTGCCCTTAATAAAAGTTCTTATAGTTTTCATTTTATTACTACATAAGATTTCAAAATAAGTTTTCGTTTGGTTTGTATTTTATCAGTTCGAAATTCAATTGTTTTCCATAAAAACCATAAAAATGTCTATATCCTCTTTATTTTTTAAAATAACCATATCAAACCTTATATCATTGTAATCAGCAAAAAATAAGCTTTTTAATGATGTCAAAACCAACTATGGTTTCCATTTAAAAAAACACAAGTTTGTGTCATAACTCGATAATGGCGAACGAAAAAAAAATATTAGCTACATAGTTTTATTTGGCGTAAAATTATCTAAAACTTTTGTCTGAACACTTTTTCTCTAAAATTACTATTAACGATGCTAAGCATGTTTAAAGAAAAACGTAAAATTTAGTTTTCTTTGAATATCTAATAAGCCATGAAAGTTATCGGAGAAACAAAAGCAGTTTTAAATCAAATTCGTAAAACTGCGCATCTTTCCCCATTTAAGCGTTTTTCTATCTCCAGTAGTTTCTGAGATCCCAATGCTAAACATTCAAAAAAACTCACCCTGTATATATATCAATGACCTACCGACTAGTGTGGTTGGAGCAGAGCTGTGTCTTTACGCAGACGACACTTCTGTTGTGGTGCAGGGGAAAACCAATCAGGAAACTAAACTAAGATCGGAAAACGCAGTACAAGTGGTGAGTGATTGGATCACCGCCAACAACTTAAAGTTAAATATAAATAAAACTCAAAACGTTGTCTTCAGTACCAGAAATACGAACCAAAATACTTCTGCAAGATTTCTGGGTGTCACTATTGATTCGCATTTGAGATGGCATCAGCACATAGATGGTTTGGCTCGCACTTTGTCCTCAGCACTGTATGCCATCAAAAGATTAAAATATATTGCAACTCATGTGGCAGCAAGGCTGGCTTACTTCGCGAACTTTCATTCGCATTTGTGCTACGGGATACTATTCTGGGGAACATCTACGGAGGCTCGGAGGATCTTTGTGATACAAAAAAAAAGCCATCAGAATGCTGTGTGGCTTGAAGGTGAATGAAACATGTAGAACACGATTTAGGGAGGAAGGAATATTGACATTAACATCTATCTACATACTTTCAGCAGTGGTGTATGTACACAACAATAAGGAGGCTTTTACCACGAATGGGTACAATCATGGGTATTCAACGCGTGAGAGGGACTGGCTGAGGATCCCACATCATATGGTGTGTTCCTCGCAGCAATCCATCTTCTACTGGGGGTCGAAATTATACAATAACCTGCCGCCGAGCTTCAAGGGCCTCCCAATCAGCTAGTTTAAGAGAAAAGTGAAGAAGCACTTGATTAAAGGAGAATACTACACAATAGAAGAATTCCTTAGACACTAGTAATTCCTCTTCTATAAACAAATGATCTTATTTGATTTTATTATTTTGTGTTGTTTTTTTTGTTTTCTTTGTTATTTGTTAAGAGTGTTGTTAGTATTAGTATACACTACACTATTTATTTATACTTATCATGATCTGACAATTGTAATGCATTACAAGTTTGAGAATATTGACAATTTTATGTATTGAAATTCCTGTTATTAGTTCTATTGTTATTATTTCCTCTGTTATTATTGTTATTTCCTGCCCCGTTGGTATTAGATCCTCTACCGTACTGCCTGAAATTGTTTGATTGCCGCGTGTGTTGTTATTATGTTTAAAATTGTTATTTAATGAAAAAATTACGTTGTGAGAAAGTCTTATGTGGAGCGGTATACGGGACGCGTAATTGGAAATTTTGGGAATTACCCCGCAGACGGCGTGTGTGTATTTCCACGCATGTGAAATACTTGCGAGCTTTCTGCAAAAGTGATTTATTCTTCAGAGGCATGCTGCATCGTGGCGCTTAGTTTGTCGTGATTGCGAGCTTTTACTAATGTTCGTAAATAGTTATTTCTTATCCCGTTGGCAAATGTAATTATAGCTAATTTCTTGTTTATGTCGCGCAATTTTTCTGTTAGCGTGTCGTTGTCCCCGGCTTGTGCGATTGTTAGATTCGTGAAAATATCTTCTACTGTTTGCCCGAAGTCTTCGACTGATTTTCCCCCTTGTTTCGCGTTATTAAGTTGGGTTGCTAGAGCGGTAACCGATTTTGTAGGAATAAAATGTTTTTTCAGGTCAGCTATGAAGTCGTCGTTGCTATTATAATCCCGATTTAATCTAACTTTGGCCTTTTCAATTAACCTTGTTTTTAGTACATATTAAGTTAAAGTTTTCTTACCGTTTTCGTCTAACAGCGAGTCGTACAACTTAATAGAGTCAATCAGTAGCTTTGTGACATCTTGTTTATCGTTCATTACAGGCAACAAATTTGCAGCGGTTTTTAAATAGAAATTTTCCTCCATTGTTTCTATAAAATTTGTATCCTTAACCTAGATCCTAAAATACTATCTATTTATTTTTGACTGTGAACCCATTTATTAAATAATTCCCTAAGTTTTACAATATTTGTATTATATTTTTCTTTCCTTAAGTTTCTAGTAAATACCTGTACTTCATCGTGTAGTTTCTGGAATTTTTCTGGAATTGGCGTTGGCTCATAATTTGTCTTGGCTTCTGCTTATTTCTCTTCTTATCTTTCTATTGACGGACTTCTTGAAATTTTGGTTTGCGAAGAATAGTCCGGTGGCACTGCAGCAACATACGAGGTGGTTAGGCCTCCGCTGTTTCCGGCTTGGGCTATTATTAGTTCTTCTTTTGTCTCTGAGTTACCCATTTGTTTCTTTCTTCTTTGTTCGTGCTTTTATATCCTATTGCTTGGTGGTTCGTTCCATGTTACCATTCTTATATGCCTTAAATGGACTGGCATTGGATCGCCATGTGATAATGCATATGTATATGCACGGCAATAACCTTTGTCTTGAGTATTGCGTTAATGCTATCTTTGTTAAATTATAGTAAATGTACTTAATGTACGGAGTCTTGCCAGTTAGTGGGTTATTATAAAAAAAAATGTCAAATCAGTCAAATGTCCATAACAGTAGATTGAATATAATTCAATCATATTGCATATTTTTATCACGTGATTTTAAAAATGGTCAGCGATTACCAAGCAGTTTATTGTGCTGTGGATAGATGGCGCACGTAAGGATCAATATTTTAAGGTTATAAGAATCAGAAAAATCTTGTTATGTGTTGACCTTGGTCAAACTTCCCAGTCCTCTATATAAACACTAACGTACATTACTCATTACAGAAACCTAGACATGTGTACAGCAGTCAACTACGAATAGTGACATTTCATACTTATGCTGGTAGACTATATGTTGATTTGACAGTTTCTTACATCTTAACACATAAGTAGGTATTTTATCTCCAGTGTCGTTTACAAATGTCTAATGCGTCTTTTGTTTTAGGTTTATAATGACCAGAAGATTAATGTCAGGAACATTTTAATAATGCTAACCAATATACCAATATACGAACAAGATAACCTATATTTACCCTGATGAAGGTTATGTTCTTAGTCGAAATAAATAGTTTAGAGTTATCTCTATTGTATTTATTGTATTTTGGGTATTTTTGACTTGAAATTTATATGTAGAAAGGAAGTTATCTATACCATGTGTTTAAAATTTTAATGCTAATATTTATTTCTATTTGTTTTAGTTATTCCAATGTACTTGATACATCTGTCACCTTTGGAAATCACTACATTCATAGTTTAATCAACTCTTACGGGATAGGGAAATAATAGAATGTAAAATGCATAGCATTTCATTTTAAAATACATATTTGTCTCTTTAATAAAAAAATCATACTTAAAAGCAAAAATATTCATTCAAGTTTGTATGATTACTGTTCCAGTTAATATAGTGGATATTCTATTAAAGAGGTAAAATCCATTATTGGTATCTAATGATGTACATAGCAAAAAATAAAAGAACTATAAGTTTGTAATGGTTCTTCGTTGTCGAACACCCTGTATAAATGAAAATGTTTATAAATTGTAAAGCTCATGATTATCTAAAATTTGTGTATTAAAAATCGTTCGCTGTATACATACACCTTCGCTAGAACACCCGGTATATTAATTGGAATAAAAACCATAGAAACGTGAATAAACATTTTTGCGTTTGAATTTCATGTAATTTATCAAAGATAATCATAATTATTTAATGATCTAATTCGATTTGCAAACAATGTTATAAAATTAGTTTAAACAGTTCAGAGTCTAAAAATCTAAAGAACTTACAGTTTGCATCGTAGAACGACAAACATGGATTTTGTTTGTCTGTATGCTTTAGTAGTGCAAACAAAACGCAGGCGTGTCAAAGTTTGAAGAAACTATCTTGAAAGCTCCAGGGGATTTTAACTGTGAATAGCTTTCCCTATAATGTGCCGCCGGAGTTTGTAAGTGAGAACGCTTAGTTGGATTTAATATCGTTAAGAACATTTTGCATTAGACCGACGGCAATATCGAAGACGTATTGTAATTCCTCCAAGTAGTATTAATTTTTCGACATACGATGTTATCAATAATCTCTTAGGGAAACGTGAAATTTAAAAAGTGCATATTAAAAATATTTTTATGGAAAGCACACATTACACATATACAATGTCTACAAAAACATATTTTTTTTTTCCGTAAGATTTCTTAATCAAATTATAAGTATAATTTTAATAAAATTGGTGTCGTAACTTAACAAATGTTAAATAAAAGATCTACTTGTAAGCAAAAGATTCAAATTTAGGCTCTATATATAGTGTTTCTTCGTGTACAGTAATATACAATGATATTGACATCTTGCTCTCAGAATAAAAATATAATCTAGATTACCGGATAGGCGGGACGTTGGCATAATGCGATTTGTTCGAGTATATAGAAATAAATGTATTAAATCAAAACAACAATTTCGTATGATATGACATTTTGCATTTGAGACGCCACGCTGATTATCCGTAAACGGTGAAGTGCTTATAAAAGTAAGTATTTTTGTCTTCTGTCATCATATAGTGGTATAACTAGTGTAATTTAACCGTAACACATTCAAATTGACATTTTGAATAAAGAAGATAATATCTGGTTGAAAATTATTTATTATGGACTTTTGAGTAAGATGCTATCTGATTAATTGTTACTGATTGCAGCCATCAAAGATTGGGCACGATTGCATAAGCACCTGGTTAATCCGATGTTGTTAGATTCCAAGAAATATGAAATTAAACTAAAATAGAGTATAGACAGAACAACAGGTACTTGCCATAATGGGAAACTGCTTGATATTTCCTGCACATTATTGGCATATCTAAAAGTCGCTGTAAATTCCTTAGTCATATTGTTTAAATGTATACAGGTTTGGCCTACGAATATCTTGCAAGCGGCTTTCCGTACATAACACGAAAGGAGTTGCCAAACCGTACCTACCTAACAGATATACATACGAGAGCCGACAAGTAGACCTTCAGCGAAAGCAAATTAAATTCAATCATAAAAATAATAAATCTGAAGGAATTCTTATAATATTAACTTAAGATACTTTTTTTAAGAATATTACGAATGGGAATAATACCTAAAATGAAGATAACAACCCCTGAAACATGCACACATGCATTATATTGGAATCTTATGATTGAAATTTTCTTTTACTACTAGATCAGTAATCTCTTCCCATTTCGCATACACAGTTGAATTAGTAGAATAAATCTAAAAATGAAAGGAATATTTACTATGCCAAATAGTCCAGTAAAAATATCACTCAGAAGAGGAAAATCTATAAAAAATAGCGTAATTTTCTCGATAGTATAATTTGTTGTATTCTGAGCTAATTAAACGTGCTGCTGCTATCGCGAGCAGCACGTTTAATTCTATATCTCAAGAACAGTTTGGTTTATACAAAAAACTGTAGAACACTTTTCTCATATAAATTAATTTACTTAACTTTTTTATTCGAAATATTTTATTCTAGGATCGATATTTTCCGAGTTATTTTGTTAAAAATGCCCAAACCTCACTACTTTCGTCTTTTTTCGCCTCTATCTCCACAACCGTTCACTTCTTTGGAATCTCACCTATTATGAAACATATAAACTATTTGATTATCTGCGTCTTCTGTCTAAAACTTCTTTTACTGCTGACAATACTTTGCTTTCGAACTCCGCGCCATCAATGCAGTATGACATCAATAATAATAATAATCTTTATTAGCAATTGCTATTAAAATATACAAATATGTTACTTAAAAACTAAAACTTTTTCTATAATATAATTACGGACTAATTGTACAAATCAATCCTACTTACAATTTAATTGTTACATATATATTTAATTTTCGTGTTTTGCTTATTTACTATTCGTTTGTAATGTATGCAGTCTCTATCAAACGCTGTGTGATTAGTATCAATATCCATTTTAAATTTATCATTTGTTCTTACACAATTTATACACATATACAGTGAGGACGCGCGGGTTGGAATAAATTCATTTAAAATTTTTGGTTTTGTTTTATGGAAAAGCACTTTTTCATTGTTTACACCAATAACATCTGCAATTATTATTTTCGGATTTCTTAATTTTGGTTCAGAAATTACATAATTATTTCCAATTTCATTCATGACTTTTTCTCTTAATTTTGCTTTAGAATTGCCATCACTATAGTTAATAGCGATGCCACCTTTTCCAACAGTTTTTATTGTTTCAATTCCAAGTGCTAGTTTACTTGGATCCACTTTATTTTTAATATCCTTTTTTGGTTCGTGTGATGTTTGATCATCCTTTTTATTTAGGTTTAACGATTTACATACCATTTTTCTTTTTCAATAGGTCGCTATATAATGTCTTCTTCTCTGCCTTATTTTCGGTGTTTGAAATAAACTCTAAAATTTTGTAAATCAATACATTTTGTTCTGATATTATTTGGAGACAATCATTAAGTTTTTGATCTATTTCCGTCACTGTTTGACACACTTTCATTTTACGACAAATATCGCATACATATATAATTATATCCGTGTCACTCAACTTCTTAGCTGTTTCGTCACTGACTGCAGCACATTTACTATGTCTCTCTTCCTCACATACGATACACTTTAACGTTCTTTCTGTCACCGTAATTCCACTCGCCAAACATAGCATTTATTATATGACATATTTTTGTTGTTTTATATATCTTGACAAATGATTAATCATCTATTTGTTTCAACGATGCATTTCACTAATAGTTTACATCATCACAATTTTATGTATGTCTCAATAATAAATAACAATATTTTTCTTTTCGACACTGCACTATATAGAGAGCCGATAAAAATAAGTCCTCATTCTTTGAATATTAAACTACTACTCAACAATCCCTTGTTAGCCTAACCTAACCTAACTCATGCAATGGCGCGTCTGCGGATACGTGTTCGGTCGATAAACTAAGCAATAAATACGAAAGTATTGTCAGTAGGTGAAAATGATTAAGACAAAAGACGTAGATAATCAAATGATATTATGAATGAAAGGTTGATAATAGGTAAGATTCCACAAAAGTGAATGGTTAGGGAGATACAGGCGAAAAAAAGAGGAAAGGAGGGAAGTTTGGGCATTTCTAATAAAATAACTCGAAAAGCATCGATGTTAGAAAAAAATATTTCGAAAAAAAAAGGTAAGTAATTGAATTTATAAGAGAACAGGTTTCTATAGTTTTTTGTGTAAACCAAATCTATCTCGACATATAGAATTAAACGCCTTACTCGCGATACCGGCGCCACTGACACTTGGGGAACGCCTCAAATTTACAATTATGCTCAGAATACATCCCTTCAACAAATTATACTATCGAGAAAATTACGCTATTTAATGTAGATTGATTCACAGTTTTACTGGACTAAAAGATATAAACCGTATCTAATTGGGTGATATTGTAAAAAATGTCACTAAACATTTGCTACTATTTCAAAGTTAAGGTGACAAGCGAAATGCTTATCTTAATATTAGCGCTAGGGGTGGAGGCGCCAATATCAGAATGCTCCTCGATTTAATACAAAAGTAGAGTGAAAAGGTAGACGACCTAATATATTAAATTAGTTATTATACGTTCTTATTTCTCACGATCATTATAACAACTCGAACTTGAAAATAAAATACACTCCTTGCCAGTAGTTATGAAGAATAGAGAATTAAAAATTTGTAATTTTTGGGGTATGTAATCAGGAAATATGGTTTTATTGCTTTTAAAATATCTTCTACTAGCCTACTAGCCATTACTACACATACGTATATGTCTACGTATGCCCTATTCGGTAGTGTAGACGAGAATCTGAGAATAAAAGCTCTTAAAAATAAAATTGAAGACCAATTAATTTTTGTAAATTTTAGACCTATGGTAATCTGACCAACAAATACTTCAACTTGTCATAGTAGTGTATATTCGCCGGTCCTACTCCCGCCTCCGGAGGCGGAGGCGGAGGTCAAAGGTCAAGGGTCAAGGGTCAAGGGTCAAAGGTCAAGGGTCAAGGGTCAAGGGTCAAGGGTCAAGGGTCAAGGGTCAAAGGTCAAAGGTCAAGGGTCAAAGGTCAAAGGTCAAAGGTCAAGGGTCAAAGGTCAAGGGGTCAAAGGTCAAGGGGTCAAAGGTCAAGGGTCAAAGGTCGCCGGAGGTGGAGGTCAAAGGTCAAAGGTCGCCGGAGGCGGGGGTCAAAGGTCATCGGAGGCGGAGGTGGCGCCCTCTGACGGCCACTAGCCAAACTAAAAATGGCAGATTTCTTGATTACCAACCCAACTAATGTGACGCCCTCTAACGGCCACTAGCCAAACTAAAAATGGCAGATTTCTTGATTACCAACCCAACTAATATGGCGCCCTCTGACGGCCACTAGCCAAACTAAAAATTGTATCTCTCATCATTACCAACCCAACTAAAATGGCGTCCTCTAATGGTCACTAACCAAACTAAAAATGGCGCCCTCTGACGGTCACTAACCAAACTAAAAATTGCATCTATCATCATTACCAACCCAACTAAAATGGCGCCCTCTGACGATCATTTGCCAAACTAAAAAATTGCATCTCTCATCATTACCAACACAACTAAAATGGCGCCCTCTGACGATCATTTGCCAAACTAAAAAATTGCATCTCTCATCATTACCAACCCAACTAAAATAGCGCTCTCTGACATTCACTAACCCAACTAATGTGACATCAGGCAAAATGGCCGACCATCAAGATGGTCAATAAAAATATAAACTTTGCTTCTAGAGAATTCCTGAATAAATTACACAACTTGCTATCGCGCTTCTCAATGTATTTCTAGCAGGTCTAAACATGTTTTCCAGCGGAAACCGCAACGTCTGCATGCTTCTGTGATAGCTGCAGGCTTGAAATGTATTTCTATATCTTATAAAATGAAAAAAGAAACAATGTATTTTTTAAGAAAAAACAATTTATTATTATAAATTAACAATATGACCAAGTTTCATAACTTCAAAGTCATAGTGAAGTGAATTATAACAAATATGTAGCACTTCCATCATAAGGAAAGCGTTAAACGAATTACAATGATCAACAAGCAATTCTGATACATTTGTATATAAATCTCCAGTTAATGTTATACAAGCGGTTAAGATCATCTTATAAAATGCTATAAAATCGCTGTTTACTAAAAATTCTAATTTACTCTTAATGAGCGGTTGTAAATTAAACAAATTGCTATAGGTATCCGAAGACAATACCAGCTGTTGATTACGACTACTTAATACAATGACAGTAGTATTCCTAAATGTTGACGTTCGAATTTGATGATTCGGACTGCAACCATCTGTCTTACAAAATTCCTCCCAGTCGTCCAATGTGAAGAATACACAGCTTGCAGGCGATCGAATCTGGATGATGGGCACGAATCCAGCCGCTGGACTAAGACCGATATTCACCCATTTCGAACCGCATTTGTTGAGGAAGTATGATGACTGCCCAATTAACTGTTTTCCTTAACGATATTCTCATCTATCATTTTAAGCGAATCACCAATAAATTCATTATAAGTTTCTGAAAAAGAATTAAAAAAATATAGATATAAGTTTATGTATATAATAATTTTGTGTTCTTACTAGCTTCCATTTTAATCTTAGTGTGTTAAAATATGTGCGAACTCGAATGCAAACAAACTAATACTGATTTAGTGAGAGAAAATTACAGTGAGAACCATTGACGCCCTCTGACGGTTACCAAGCAAAGTAAATATTAAATATATAAGAGAAGAATTTCGAATATAATATCAGCAGTATCAATTGTAAAGCGGTGTAACACATTTTATATAGATAGTGATAATCAAGTACCTATAATGACAGTGAAACCATACAACGTGGAGAAGTATGAAAACTTTTTAGCAGTTAATGACATCGAAATACCTATTGGAGTTGGGAATTGGCTATTATCCTCGGAATTGAATCAAAGTGATTGTTTATTCATAGCAGCATTTGCATATCAGAACGATCAATATTTCGATATTGATCAATTAATCCACGTGTTAGAATATTGTAACCCCAATATAACCCAACTAAAAAAGTGTTGTATTTATTGTGAATATGAATATCTACGTGAACCTGATTTTGAACTTCGTGATGAAATTTGTGTGTTTGATATAGAAACGTCGAATGTGCTAACTTTAAATAAGAATATACCGGAGATGTTAATGACTTGGTATCCTTAATATGATCATCCAGAATTGGATTATAATGAAGAACTCGTCGTGAATGGTGGTGGATATGTTATATACGCTCATCAGAAGTGTTTCGCAAGTAGCTAACATGTACAGATCTGTATAATCTTGTCTATACTTGTTTGGAAATACATCAGTCGACAATGTACGTTGAACGCAGGCATAGTGCGCTAAGATTGAAGAAAGTAGTATTAAACAATAGAATTAAGAGGTTTATATCCGAATTAGAAAAAATTAAAACTGATATCGAAATATATAAATTAGTTGTAAACATCGGCAAAATAAATATATAAAAAATGGATAATATTGAAAAATAGAGATGATCGGGCAATCAGACAAATCGATAAACATTTTGGATTATTGGATGAGGTGGATAAGACGATGATTAAAAATATTCCACTGTTTATCCTCCAAAATAAGGTGAAAAGCTGAATCTCTAAAGCAACACTGGCATTACATTCCTCAGGAGATGCGAGCAAGTCTAAGAGAGTATTTACCCTATGGCTCTCATTATAATCAACCTTGGCAAGACAATCATCTGGATGGTTGGACCCCAGCTCGAAGAAATTGTTATTTATGTAACTTTATAGAATAAATATACATATATGTAATGTACAATATAGTATACAATATTTTAAATAAAAGAACAAACAAAATTATTGTTTTTTATTTATAGATAGTCATATAAATATATATACATATTTTAGAGGTTGAATGAATATACGATTCTACATATGTTCTATACATATTTATTAGGTATATTATATACATTTCCAAATCAAAATTTATGGCTGACCGAGAAAATAAATTACATATACACTCAAACACTCAGTGATGTAGTAATCATTTTTGAGTATACAGATTGTTTCAAAGGTAAGATGGCGGATACAATATGGTCACAACCAGATTATGTAACAATTAATATTTGTTTTATACATATTTATTAATCAAATATCTTATACACCATTACATTTCAAAATTTATGGCATTATAATGTAAGTATAATACTTCAAGCCTATATAAGACATTTAAGAATTTATCATGACAAGAGATTTAATATTTTAATGTAAAGCACCTTACAATGAAAGCAGACTTGTAGCATACTTTTATGAAATCGAATAAAATCAGTACTCTTGAGCACACTTAACTTTTTCATTAGCTAAGACTGGAGATCTCTATTTGACATAAATTTTAAAATACATGTTCACGTATCATGGATTTTTTTTTAAATAGTCATATAAATATATATACATATTTTAGAGGTTGAATGAATATACGATTCTACATATGTTTTATACATATTTATTAAGCATATATTATTATATTACATCTCCAAATCAAAATTTATGAGTGATACATAAAACGAAAATAAATACATATAAACTCAAGTACTGAGTGACGTAATAACAAAATTTTAATATACAGGGTGTTTCAAAAGTAAGAGGCGGATACATACAGAATGTTTCAAAGGTAAGGGGTGGGTGGATACATACAAGGTTTTCAAGTACACCGAGTTTTTATTACCAGTTTTAAAATTCACAGGGTTTTTATCATCGGTTTTAAAATACCAGGGTTCTCAGAAATTAATTGTTCATATCTTTGTAGATGTTAAATTCATCGCTATATTAGTAGTATTATACTTGTATGTATGATTATAACATTATTCATTATATATATAAATATATATTTGTGACGAATAGAAAGAGTTAAATAGATAATGCGAGCTATTTCTTCAATTATTTTGTTAGAAAGCGCATTTTTTATATTGTCGTCAGAAATATCTTTGAAAGCATTACCTCGATATAATTTAAAAAATTCCACAGCACTAATTAGACGACTTGAGGTAATTGTATAGTTAGAAAGCGCATTTTTAAAGTTGACGTCATACTGATGTCATGTAGTTTGACCAGGAATTTAATATCCTTTAAGTTATATATTATATAATCTATAATATTTTTACTTAATATTGTAAGAACATTAAATAAAAAAATTGAGGTTGCAGTTGGATTAGTAAACAATGGGCGTGGTCAAGATCTCTTTATTGCATGTAAATATCAATAAAGTAAATTTATAGTTGACGTCAGAGCTAGTATAATTTTTATATATGTATATAATACCTTGATATAATTAAAAAAATCCGCTCATACATAAATTCCTTATTGATCAATACATTTTAACGAACATAAAATTACATTGAAGTTCAGAAGTATTTCCATATGATAATATTAATGCAGACTTCAATAAGAAACAATGAACGATTCTGTTTTAAATGTATACACAATTTCAACGTTCATATTACTATAAAAATGATGTGGAACCGTGTCTTTCACCTATAAATTATGAACATTTAGCACCGATTGTTATTATAGACTCCAGTCATCAAAGTGAGTTGGTGAAGAACGAAGCAGTTGATATTCGATTAGACTTCAGTAAACGTGACAGAAAAAACTACAACATTTTGTCTGATTTTACACGATCGGATTGTTAAATATAACCCATTAACAAGTGTTGTAAAATTATTCTAAAGAGAGAAAATGTTTATAATAGATATTCAGGGATATCAGTATGAAGATAGCGAATATTTCATTAAAGAAATCGCAATCTACGATTTAACTACGCATCACGTTAACCATACTTTCGTTCAAATGCCTAACAAGTTGTCATGGTTTTGTCCAACAATTAAAAAACATATGGAATGGTTATGTAATAATATACATGGATTACATTGGGATAACATGGACAAACAACAATCAATATCGATGAATCATATAGAAAACTACATTCAGAGTATCGTTGGTGATGCTATCATAATGGTAAAAGGATTGAATAAGAAGAACATTTTGGAAAATTTTCTGTCCAATACAATTATCGATATGGAGAGATTCACTTGTCCAAATCTAAGTACTTTAAGACAAAATGAATGGAGTCGACATTGTAATTTCCATAAGAACAATAATTTAAAATGTGCAAAAGAAAATGTATATTTGTTATATCACTGGTTTATAAAATAATAAAACACAATATTTATTTAAAACCTTTAACCTATTTACATTATATTCTATAACTGTGCAATGTCTTGACTAACATTAATAATAATCTTCTTGTAATCATTACAAAAGCCGAACTTATACATTATTAAGCGCGAAAACCTACCTTTTCCTGTTACCTATAAATGTATAAAGTTTACATTACTAATTACTTAATATTGTGACGAATAGAAAGAGTTAATTAGATATGTGAACTATTTCAATTATCTTGTTAGAAAGTATATTAACAAGCTGACGTCAAGTATTTGTAGGCGTTAATGATTGTACAACAGTGTTATTTATTACATGTCTTACAATATTAATTGTTTTATGAAACAGTTGATTC
This sequence comes from Amphimallon solstitiale, assembly GCA_963170755.1. Classification (NCBI taxonomy): domain Eukaryota; kingdom Metazoa; phylum Arthropoda; class Insecta; order Coleoptera; family Scarabaeidae; genus Amphimallon; species Amphimallon solstitiale. Next base: position 171,920,776 of record OY720675.1, on the reverse strand, counting down.
AATTTTATATCTATCAACGTCACAACCGCATATTTTTATTTAAAGACTTGTCTATACAAGTAAAATTGTTAAATATCATGTATTAAGTCTCCTAATAGATTATTTCGAGAAAACATACATTAACAAGCTTTTAGAAAAACTCTCTAATTATGTAGCCAAAAATATTTTACCTCAATCCATAAAATATGACATTTTTGTTTCAGTTTATATGATCAGTAACACGATGGTTGGTATATCTTCTTATAATGTAAATGTTTCTTTATGCAATTAGGGATTTACTTTTTTTTCATTGTACCATATTTCAAGTTAATATCTATTATATTTTCTGTATTATTACATAATACGGAATTTGAAATTAGACAGCGAACAACATTAACAAATAATGAAAAGCGAACATTTTGATTAACATGCAAAAGAGATTTAATAATTTATTGCCATATACTACGAAAATAATATTTTTTACTTAATATTGTAAAAATATTAAATAAACAAAAAAAATTGAGTTGAAGTTCGATTAGTAAACAATGGGTGTAACCAAGATATCTTTATTACATGCAAATATCAATAAAGCTAATGATATAAATCTAGAATAGATGATGTAGGATATTTTCACATACATAGTTAACAATATGTAAAGTATATATTATCAAATGTTGACATCAGAACTCTAGAGTATAATTGATATATTAGTCAGATAAATTGTGAAAGTATATAGAAAGAATGATAATCATTCTTCATAATACCTCAACTAAATTTTAAAATGTATCTGATCCTCATCCCAGCAAGTCGAACATAATTTAGCATTTTCTCGATGTATTATCATCTAAAATTACAAAAACATTCAAATATAACAACATGAACCGTTATACATATGTAGAAAGAAACCAACCTTGTCATAGTTATACCAACAGTATTATTTATTCCTAGTCTTACTGTGCTAATTATTCTGAATTCAATCAATCGGAATGTTGTTTTCTGAAACAGTCCAATAAAAAACTAAAAAAATCACTAATTTCTTTAAATAATAAAACTGAATCATGGAGATATATTTAAACCATAAGCAGAATTAATCATTCATATCTTTGTAAATATTAAAATCAGAATTATTATACACTAGTTGACAAAAATTTCCATTCATTAATATATAAATGAAAGCGTATATCAAGAAATTCCAAAAATTTTAATGATCGAGTTAATAGGTATCGTCTAATAATTTCTCTCAATGTATACCAGTATAACGCTTGTTCTGTATATGTTTCTTCTTTACATATATAATATATGTATATATTTGTTTTAATTTTTATACAATATTCTTACAATATTAAATAAAATATAATATTTGTACAATCCTGAGATATATAAAATATATATAATTAGTTATAATTGTATAAAAGAACAACAATAATAACAACTTTTTCCTAATGCTTTGCAGAACGGAACTATTTATTCGAGTAATTTGATTAAATTTCTTTATAATATTTATCTATATACTATTGCGGCGGTGCTTGATACATTATTTTTTTCGGCAAGACTCTAAAAAGAAATCCCACGGTGTGAGATCACAATATTATGTTTATTATTCAAACTAATTAAACGATTTTTAAATACTTCTCGTAATATATTCATTTCTCACCCATTCTAGCAGAGGTTTATAACTCAAGTAACTCAAAGCTGTATCATCATTGACTAAGCTGATAAAGAAGGGCAGGATTATTTTGAATTGGATCAATAATTCTTCATCTACTTATGGTGGATCAAAACACCAACTTTTGTGCATATAGAGGAACTTCTACACAAAAATCAGCGAGTGTATAAATAAGAAATCAAATGTTTTTGATTTTTATATACAGGGTGAGTCATTAGTAGCCGCTCTTTTGTGTTTTAAATAAAAGAAAAAACAATTAGTGGAAGATTCATGATTGTTTGGGGAGTATATTATCAAAATACTTTAGCCCTAACACACTTCCGGTTTCACCGGAAATACACTCAACACAAGAACAACAATGTTTATTCTTAGACATATATCTTCAACTATACATTTCCTACCACTTAATGTAAAAACGTATCAAATAATTTCTAAAATTTTAACGATCATTGTTTTTCAACTACATATTTTTCCGCACTTAGAGAGCACAATCAATGGATTTATAAAATCTTAATGACCGAGTTTATAGACATCGACTAAAAAAATTTTCTATTATATAATATATTATATATATTAATGAATAGAAATTTTTAGGTGATGTCTATTAGCTTGGTTATTAAGATTTTATAAATCCCTTGATTGTGCTCTCTAAGTGCTGAAAAATATGTAGTTGAAAACAATGATCGTTAAAATTTTAGAAATTATTTGATACGTTTTTACATTAAGTGGTAGGAAATGTATAGTTGAAGATATATGTCTAAGAATAAACATTGTTGTTCTTGTGTTGAGTGTATTTCCGGTGAAACCGGAAGTGTGTTAGGGCTAAAGTATTTTGATAATATACTCCCCAAACAATCATGAATCTTCCACTAATTGTTTTTTCTTTTATTTAAAACACAAAAGAGCGGCTACTAATGACTCACCCTGTATATAAAAATCAAAAACATTTGATTTCTTATTTATACACTCGCTGATTTTTGTGTAGAAGTTCCTCTATATGCACAAAAGTTGGTGTTTTGATCCACCATAAGTAGATGAAGAATTATTGATCCAATTCAAAATAATCCTGCCCTTCTTTATCAGCTTAGTCAATGATGATACAGCTTTGAGTTACTTGAGTTATAAACCTCTGCTAGAATGGGTGAGAAATGAATATATTACGAGAAGTATTTAAAAATCTTTTAATTAGTTTGAATAATAAACATAATATTGTGATCTCACACCGTGGGATTTCTTTTTAGAGTCTTGCCGAAAAAAATAATGTATCAAGCACCGCCGCAATAGTATATAGATAAATATTATAAAGAAATTTAATCAAATTACTCGAATAAATAGTTCCGTTCTGCAAAGCATTAGGAAAAAGTTGTTATTATTGTTGTTCTTTTATACAATTATAACTAATTATATATATTTTATATATCTCAGGATTGTACAAATATTATATTTTATTTAATATTGTAAGAATATTGTATAAAAATTAAAACAAATATATACATATATTATATATGTAAAGAAGAAACATATACAGAACAAGCGTTATACTGGTATACATTGAGAGAAATTATTAGACGATACCTATTAACTCGATCATTAAAATTTTTGGAATTTCTTGATATACGCTTTCATTTATATATTAATGAATGGAAATTTTTGTCAACTAGTGTATAATAATTCTGATTTTAATATTTACAAAGATATGAATGATTAATTCTGCTTATGGTTTAAATATATCTCCATGATTCAGTTTTATTATTTAAAGAAATTAGTGATTTTTTTAGTTTTTTATTGGACTGTTTCAGAAAACAACATTCCGATTGATTGAATTCAGAATAATTAGCACAGTAAGACTAGGAATAAATAATACTGTTGGTATAACTATGACAAGGTTGGTTTCTTTCTACATATGTATAACGGTTCATGTTGTTATATTTGAATGTTTTTGTAATTTTAGATGATAATACATCGAGAAAATGCTAAATTATGTTCGACTTGCTGGGATGAGGATCAGATACATTTTAAAATTTAGTTGAGGTATTATGAAGAATGATTATCATTCTTTCTATATACTTTCACAATTTATCTGACTAATATATCAATTATACTCTAGAGTTCTGATGTCAACATTTGATAATATATACTTTACATATTGTTAACTATGTATGTGAAAATATCCTACATCATCTATTCTAGATTTATATCATTAGCTTTATTGATATTTGCATGTAATAAAGATATCTTGGTTACACCCATTGTTTACTAATCGAACTTCAACTCAATTTTTTTTGTTTATTTAATATTTTTACAATATTAAGTAAAAAATATTATTTTCGTAGTATATGGCAATAAATTATTAAATCTCTTTTGCGTGTTAATCAAAATGTTCGCTTTTCATTATCTGTTAATGTTGTTCGCTGTCTAATTTCAAATTCCGTATTATGTAATAATACAGAAAATATAATAGATATTAACTTGAAATATGGTACAATGAAAAAAAGTAAATCCCTAATTGCATAAAGAAACATTTACATTATAAGAAGATATACCAACCATCGTGTTACTGATCATATAAACTGAAACAAAAATGTCATATTTTATGGATTGAGGTAAAATATTTTTGGCTACATAATTAGAGAGTTTTTCTAAAAGCTTGTTAATGTATGTTTTCTCGAAATAATCTATTAGGAGACTTAATACATGATATTTAACAATTTTACTTGTATAGACAAGTCTTTAAATAAAAATATGCGGTTGTGACGTTGATAGATATAAAATTGAATCAACTGTTTCATAAAACAATTAATATTGTAAGACATGTAATAAATAACACTGTTGTACAATCATTAACGCCTACAAATACTTGACGTCAGCTTGTTAATATACTTTCTAACAAGATAATTGAAATAGTTCACATATCTAATTAACTCTTTCTATTCGTCACAATATTAAGTAATTAGTAATGTAAACTTTATACATTTATAGGTAACAGGAAAAGGTAGGTTTTCGCGCTTAATAATGTATAAGTTCGGCTTTTGTAATGATTACAAGAAGATTATTATTAATGTTAGTCAAGACATTGCACAGTTATAGAATATAATGTAAATAGGTTAAAGGTTTTAAATAAATATTGTGTTTTATTATTTTATAAACCAGTGATATAACAAATATACATTTTCTTTTGCACATTTTAAATTATTGTTCTTATGGAAATTACAATGTCGACTCCATTCATTTTGTCTTAAAGTACTTAGATTTGGACAAGTGAATCTCTCCATATCGATAATTGTATTGGACAGAAAATTTTCCAAAATGTTCTTCTTATTCAATCCTTTTACCATTATGATAGCATCACCAACGATACTCTGAATGTAGTTTTCTATATGATTCATCGATATTGATTGTTGTTTGTCCATGTTATCCCAATGTAATCCATGTATATTATTACATAACCATTCCATATGTTTTTTAATTGTTGGACAAAACCATGACAACTTGTTAGGCATTTGAACGAAAGTATGGTTAACGTGATGCGTAGTTAAATCGTAGATTGCGATTTCTTTAATGAAATATTCGCTATCTTCATACTGATATCCCTGAATATCTATTATAAACATTTTCTCTCTTTAGAATAATTTTACAACACTTGTTAATGGGTTATATTTAACAATCCGATCGTGTAAAATCAGACAAAATGTTGTAGTTTTTTCTGTCACGTTTACTGAAGTCTAATCGAATATCAACTGCTTCGTTCTTCACCAACTCACTTTGATGACTGGAGTCTATAATAACAATCGGTGCTAAATGTTCATAATTTATAGGTGAAAGACACGGTTCCACATCATTTTTATAGTAATATGAACGTTGAAATTGTGTATACATTTAAAACAGAATCGTTCATTGTTTCTTATTAAAGTCTGCATTAATATTATCATATGGAAATACTTCTGAACTTCAATGTAATTTTATGTTCGTTAAAATGTATTGATCAATAAGGAATTTATGTATGAGCGGATTTTTTTAATTATATCAAGGTATTATATACATATATAAAAATTATACTAGCTCTGACGTCAACTATAAATTTACTTTATTGATATTTACATGCAATAAAGAGATCTTGACCACGCCCATTGTTTACTAATCCAACTGTAACCTCAATTTTTTTATTTAATGTTCTTACAATATTAAGTAAAAATATTATAGATTATATAATATATAACTTAAAGGATATTAAATTCCTGGTCAAACTACATGACATCAGTATGACGTCAACTTTAAAAATGCGCTTTCTAACTATACAATTACCTCAAGTCGTCTAATTAGTGCTGTGGAATTTTTTAAATTATATCGAGGTAATGCTTTCAAAGATATTTCTGACGACAATATAAAAAAAAATGCGCTTTCTAACAAAATAATTGAAGAAATAGCTCGCATTATCTATTTAACTCTTTCTATTCGTCACAAATATATATTTATATATATAATGAATAATGTTATAATCATACATACAAGTATAATACTACTAATATAGCGATGAATTTAACATCTACAAAGATATGAACAATTAATTTCTGAGAACCCTGGTATTTTAAAACCGATGATAAAAACCCTGTGAATTTTAAAACTGGTAATAAAAACTCGGTGTACTTGAAAACCTTGTATGTATCCACCCACCCCTTACCTTTGAAACATTCTGTATGTATCCGCCTCTTACTTTTGAAACACCCTGTATATTAAAATTTTGTTACTACGTCACTCAGTACTTGAGTTTATATGTATTTATTTTCGTTTTATGTATCACTCATAAATTTTGATTTGGAGATGTAATATAATAATATATGCTTAATAAATATGTATAAAACATATGTAGAATCGTATATTCATTCAACCTCTAAAATATGTATATATTTATATGACTATTTAAAAAAAAAAATCCATGATACGTGAACATGTATTTTAAAATTTATGTCAAATAGAGATCTCCAGTCTTAGCTAATGAAAAAGTTAAGTGTGCTCAAGAGTACTGATTTTATTCGATTTCATAAAAGTATGCTACAAGTCTGCTTTCATTGTAAGGTGCTTTACATTAAAATATTAAATCTCTTGTCATGATAAATTCTTAAATGTCTTATATAGGCTTGAAGTATTATACTTACATTATAATGCCATAAATTTTGAAATGTAATGGTGTATAAGATATTTGATTAATAAATATGTATAAAACAAATATTAATTGTTACATAATCTGGTTGTGACCATATTGTATCCGCCATCTTACCTTTGAAACAATCTGTATACTCAAAAATGATTACTACATCACTGAGTGTTTGAGTGTATATGTAATTTATTTTCTCGGTCAGCCATAAATTTTGATTTGGAAATGTATATAATATACCTAATAAATATGTATAGAACATATGTAGAATCGTATATTCATTCAACCTCTAAAATATGTATATATATTTATATGACTATCTATAAATAAAAACAATAATTTTGTTTGTTCTTTTATTTAAAATATTGTATACTATATTGTACATTACATATATGTATATTTATTCTATAAAGTTACATAAATAACAATTTCTTCGAGCTGGGGTCCAACCATCCAGATGATTGTCTTGCCAAGGTTGATTATAATGAGAGCCATAGGGTAAATACTCTCTTAGACTTGCTCGCATCTCCTGAGGAATGTAATGCCAGTGTTGCTTTAGAGATTCAGCTTTTCACCTTATTTTGGAGGATAAACAGTGGAATATTTTTAATCATCGTCTTATCCACCTGATGAGCGTATATAACATATCCACCACCATTCACGACGAGTTCTTCATTATAATCCAATTCTGGATGATCATATTAAGGATACCAAGTCATTAACATCTCCGGTATATTCTTATTTAAAGTTAGCACATTCGACGTTTCTATATCAAACACACAAATTTCATCACGAAGTTCAAAATCAGGTTCACGTAGATATTCATATTCACAATAAATACAACACTTTTTTAGTTGGGTTATATTGGGGTTACAATATTCTAACACGTGGATTAATTGATCAATATCGAAATATTGATCGTTCTGATATGCAAATGCTGCTATGAATAAACAATCACTTTGATTCAATTCCGAGGATAATAGCCAATTCCCAACTCCAATAGGTATTTCGATGTCATTAACTGCTAAAAAGTTTTCATACTTCTCCACGTTGTATGGTTTCACTGTCATTATAGGTACTTGATTATCACTATCTATATAAAATGTGTTACACCACTTTACAATTGATACTGCTGATATTATATTCGAAATTCTTCTCTTATATATTTAATATTTACTTTGCTTGGTAACCGTCAGAGGGCGTCAATGGTTCTCACTGTAATTTTCTCTCACTAAATCAGTATTAGTTTGTTTGCATTCGAGTTCGCACATATTTTAACACACTAAGATTAAAATGGAAGCTAGTAAGAACACAAAATTATTATATACATAAACTTATATCTATATTTTTTTAATTCTTTTTCAGAAACTTATAATGAATTTATTGGTGATTCGCTTAAAATGATAGATGAGAATATCGTTAAGGAAAAACAGTTAATTGGGCAGTCATCATACTTCCTCAACAAATGCGGTTCGAAATGGGTGAATATCGGTCTTAGTCCAGCGGCTGGATTCGTGCCCATCATCCAGATTCGATCGCCTGCAAGCTGTGTATTCTTCACATTGGACGACTGGGAGGAATTTTGTAAGACAGATGGTTGCAGTCCGAATCATCAAATTCGAACGTCAACATTTAGGAATACTACTGTCATTGTATTAAGTAGTCGTAATCAACAGCTGGTATTGTCTTCGGATACCTATAGCAATTTGTTTAATTTACAACCGCTCATTAAGAGTAAATTAGAATTTTTAGTAAACAGCGATTTTATAGCATTTTATAAGATGATCTTAACCGCTTGTATAACATTAACTGGAGATTTATATACAAATGTATCAGAATTGCTTGTTGATCATTGTAATTCGTTTAACGCTTTCCTTATGATGGAAGTGCTACATATTTGTTATAATTCACTTCACTATGACTTTGAAGTTATGAAACTTGGTCATATTGTTAATTTATAATAATAAATTGTTTTTTCTTAAAAAATACATTGTTTCTTTTTTCATTTTATAAGATATAGAAATACATTTCAAGCCTGCAGCTATCACAGAAGCATGCAGACGTTGCGGTTTCCGCTGGAAAACATGTTTAGACCTGCTAGAAATACATTGAGAAGCGCGATAGCAAGTTGTGTAATTTATTCAGGAATTCTCTAGAAGCAAAGTTTATATTTTTATTGACCATCTTGATGGTCGGCCATTTTGCCTGATGTCACATTAGTTGGGTTAGTGAATGTCAGAGAGCGCTATTTTAGTTGGGTTGGTAATGATGAGAGATGCAATTTTTTAGTTTGGCAAATGATCGTCAGAGGGCGCCATTTTAGTTGGGTTGGTAATGATGAGAGATGCAATTTTTTAGTTTGGCAAATGATCGTTAGAGGGCGCTACTTTAGTTGGGTTGGTAATGATGATAGATGCAATTTTTAGTTTGGCAAATGACCGTTAGAGGGCGCCACTTAGTTGGGTTAGTGGCCGTCAGAGGCGCCACTTAGTTGGGTTAGTGAGCGTTAGAGGGCGCCACTTAGTTGGGTTAGTGGCCGTCAGAGGGCGCCACTTAGTTGGGTTAGTGAGCGTTAGAGGGCGCCACTTAGTTGGGTTAGTGTCCGTCAGAGGGCGCCACTTAGTTGGGTTAGTGAGCGTTAGAGGGCGCCACCTCCGCATCCGATGACCTTTGACCTCCACCTCCGGTGACCTTTGACCTCCACCTCCGGTGACCTTTGACCCTTGACCTTTGACCTCCACCTCCGGCGACCTTTGACCCCGTGACCTTTGACCCTTGACCTTTGACCCTTGACCTTTGACCTTTGACCTTTGACCTTTGGCCTTTGACCCCTTGACCTTTGACCTTTGACCCTTGACCTTTGACCTTTGACCTTTGACCTTTGACCCCTTGACCTTTGACCTTTGACCTCCGCCTCCGGAGGCGGGTCCAGAACCGGTAGTCTTACACTACTTATATATATATATATATATATATAAATTATTTTAATTCATATATATATATATATATATAAATTATTTTAATTCAAACAAGTAAGGCTTGTTGTTTGTTTCTTTTTTTTCTTAGCCGTATTTATAATCTAATGTATTCTTAACATTTTTTTCTTTGGAAACAAACAACAAGGATTTTAAGCCTTATTTGTTTGAATTAACATAATTTATAATTACCATGGATGAAAATATAGTTTCTACACCTACTATGGATCAACACACGGAAATAAATGAAGCAATCTTTAAGAACATTAGAAACAACCTCAAAAAACATGGAAACATGAAAAACAGAAGAATTTTCCTTTTACGCTATGATGTACAATAAATAGTTCTGATGAAGACAATAAAATTTGTCGAAACGTTAAATTTGGTTTTGATTACTATCTACCAGTTCCAATGAGTGATGAAAAATAAAGCCGCAGTCCAAGAAAAAAATATTAAAAATATATATATATTTAAAAGCAATCAGTTTTGCAGAAAAGTGGTAATAAGTTGAAAACTTATGTGTCTACACCTATATTATCTTATGTTTTGAAGATAGTAACGTCCGCATAATGCTAAGAAAAGAGGCAATTGCTAGAAATAATAATCTGTGGTGTTAACAAAGTTATTTAATTAACTCAAGATTTCATTTCTTGTTTATTAACTTCAGAATGAGATTACTATAATGATCATGATTGAATTATCAATACAAATTAACATAAAAACACATTAAAGTTTATATAAAGTCTACAATAAAAAAAGTTATAAATGTGATTTAACTTTTTTACCTAGCATTATAAATAGATTAACTTATCTGGAAGATTTTTGAATTACAAGTCAAAATCACATTAGAAGTGAGAAGTTTAATACTATAACTTTGATAAGGAATGGAATAATACATATTGGTGATATTTATTTCTTGCAAATCAGTTTATAGTTCTAATTTTTATATTGACCTTATAGATGCTATTATTAGTGTAAAATATAAAAGTTAACAATTATTTATTAATAATTTAACAAGCTTTTTGCCTCTGTATTCAAACTGTTGAAGAATATAAAAATAGCAATATATAATAATTCAAACAATAAAAACTTTTTCAGTGACTTAAAAGGTGTAACTTGTTTACCGTTAAAAATAAACTCAGTACATTGGGATGCTTGTTTGTGGTGTTAAGGTTGTTATATTGGCCAGACGTCTCAGTGGTTAAACAAAAACGCACCCAACACAAAAGTGACTGCCGGACATAAATCTGATTTTAAAAATGCTTATATTATAGGTACTGAGAACGGATACAGGTATAGCCTACTTTTTGAATGTTATCAAATTAAAAAAAAATGAGAATAGTATTAAGTACAAAGCAAATATGAATAAACTAAGTAACACTAAACTAGGTATCACTTACAACAATATATAAGGACAATTAATAGAAAAATAGATAAAGGAAATATTGCGGAAATATAATAAAAAGAGGAGAAAGACTATCGGGTTATTCCGCTGTAGTGTAACCGCAGGCACGTGTTTCAGACTCGTTGGTTATAGCTAGTACGGTGTAGCCAAGGAATAAGGTGGTATATCTTTGGAGATAGCGTCCCGATGGTCTTTGTATTGTGTCTATCTCCAAGAATATCCCACTTCATTCCTTGGCTACACCGTACTGACGATAACTAACGAGTCTGAAACAAGTGTCTGCGGTTGCACTGCAGCGGAACAAACCGATATTCTTTCTCTTATGTGTGTATGTGTGTGTATGTAACATTTTTTGTTGCGTATTTGCTGATATTGAACGTTTTAACAATCTAAGTATAGTAAATCGTTTGTTAGAATTTCTACTAAAACACAAAAAGCACAAAACTGCAAATTAACAGTCGTTTATATTTCTTTTTGTCTTTTTCTTCTTAATTATATATCACACCTGCTTGGATGGCAATTAAACAAAAAGTATTCATAACTATATATTAATAAAACTATTCTAAAATGGCATCTTAAGTTAGTGCACTTATTGACAATGCCAAACTACGCGGTAATTGACCCGGGAGAGACAATTCATAGAAAACCCAAAAATATGTAAATGCAAATAAATATTAGAAACTTTTGGTGTTGTGTTACCGTAAATAGCACACTTATAAGCGAAATAGAAAGAAAGGTTGCCACTTGTAGCTTCTGTTAGAAGTTTCTTAATTTATTCGACTTCGAATAATTTAAGGTTTGCCTGAAAGTGTGGAATTTACTGTACTAACTACTGTTGGTGAACGCTGTACTGTGGACATGGATAGGATTTTTGGAGTATTGGAATTTTTACTACCATCTTATTAAATCAACACACATTTGAGGATAATTATTTCAAAATGCCTTTAATCGTAAAATTTCTCTATTCGCAATTAGATGGATTTGCTATTTTCGACTTAAAACCAAGCCTTTGCACTCTTACGGGATTGAAAGCAGCTGTTATCATCATAAACTTTAATGATGAAAATTAGTTGTATTTCAATTCTGCTGTTATCCATTAAGATTAAAAGATTCAAACGTCTTTTATTCATAACACGTTGGCGCAACAACTATATACATTCTTATTATTCATTTCACGAAATATATTTTCTGTTACAATCTGATTTAGCTTTAGCGTACATTATTGTTGTACAGTTTTTTTGGGTCACTCTGTATTGGGATCGCCTTCCGTAAACTTGCGTTTTACTTTTAGTTATGGGGCATTATTGTTATTTGTTCGGGAATTTATATTGTTATTCCGTAAGATTATCACCTGTTTTATTTTATTCTCTAATTGAGGATATTTATCTTATCCTTTTGAATAAATATTTTCCTTAAATAGGATGGTCGTTTGCATTTATTATATTGCTTGGATTAAATCATCGTTTTCCGGTAAATCAATCGTATTCCGCCATCTTGTGGGGGAGTTCGCAAGAGTCTTTGTCGTACTGTTTCGCGACCTGTACTATCTCCGTTGTGGTAACACATCTGGCCGTCGTAAAGATGGCGCAGTAGGTATTTATTGTCGAATTAGAGCAATTGTTATTTATTCCCTGTAATTATTGTTGGAAGCTCCTTTTACGCTTTGCTTGGTGAATCATAATTAATAATTTTATATGTTTTTTTAAATTACCGTTTACAAGCTGAATATGTGCTTATGTATTAAATTGGAGGGTTTAGCGTTTGTATCTATTAGGTCAATTGGTTCTGGCGCTTCTGTCACCTTGTGGAGTCACATTTCCACGTTTGAATTCTTCTTTACGATCAGGCTTTCGTTGAGAAAAGATCTACATTGCAAAAACAACAGAATTCGGTCAGAATTTGTGCAGGTTGAAGTGAATTTTTGGATATTATCGTTGTAGAATCACGTATCGTGGATGAGTTATTAACCTGCCAAATGTTTATTGGAATTTTTGTCGTAAATTTTAACCCGTAAGGGGATGTGTATTCTTCCTGGCTGAAAAGATATTTTGTTGTTGTAAGTATATGCTTTAAATTGATTCAATCGTGCTAATGCTGTTCTTTCTCCTTTCTCGCGTAATTTAGTTTGCTTTTATCGCATGGTATAGAACTTGGAACACGTGGAGACGCCATTTTCTTTTTCCCGACTTTGAGAGCTTATTGTTCTGTGAAGAATTGTCGTGGATGTTAAATCTGTAATTCCGTGTCGCAGCCACTGTTGCAGACATCGTACCTGTAAGCAGTAGCAGTAATTTGGAAAGAAACCTATGGAGTTCGCTGAACTGGAAATTGTATGTCTTATGTGGAACGAGTGTTGTATGTGAAAACCAGGTATTTTGTCTTAATGTTAATTAATCATCGTCGGACCGTGGCACCGTGTTTATGCAATTAGGTACAAACCGACATATGCTATTTTGTGACACATTTTGGAGCACCTCTGAACATATAATTGGGTGTCTCGTCTAACTTTTAAGTTTCAAGTCAACGTAACTGCTGAATTTTGTTTAGTAGCAATTAAGTCATTGTGTTTTGGTATTATTTATTTAACGTTTGAAATTTAATAGTAATTTAACCTCTTCTTGGGGGTTTTTCGGTCAAATCTAGCCTGTTACGTAGCCAATTTTTTTTTAAAGTTTAACTTTGTGGATATTTCAGATGCGTACTTGCATGGTAGCATCTTAATAGTATTGTGTCAATTTACCGTTTGTATTTCAGTAAATTTTAATCAACATTTTGCCTGAAGAGGCGTGTGTTTTTTGTTTGTTCATTTAATTAAGTGAGTTTGTCTCACGTAAGATCATTGTACAGCAAAAGATATCTGGCGCTATTAGATTAGTTAGCAACTAAGTATATAATCTGATGTCGACTAGTTTGTCGTGGGCCTCTAATATGTATACAGAGTGTTTCATTTTTGGATGTGCTGCCGAATACGAACAAACTATTCGTCATTTGAGAGACTTTCTGGCAAATATTGCTTGAGTGCATTTCTTGGATTTAAACAGTTTCTTTGTATTTGAATAAGATAAATTATATTTTGACTTTGCATAATTTTGTCAAGTTTGACAGTTGTACATTTTATTTAGAGTTTACATTGGTGTACGACTCATTGAATTATATACATACTACCAGTATTTCACTGTTGCAACTGGAGTGCACAGATTGGTTTGTTTTTTTTGTAAAGATTTATTTGAATGTAATGGCTACATAGTAACTGGTCAATATTTTTGGCTCATGTCGTCGACTATAAGTAACGGACGTGCTTAGTTTAGTTTTTTTTAATTTTGCTTTTGTTTGACTGAACGAATAACAAAAGAATAAATCTGGTGTTGAAATTGTATGAGTGTGTTTGGTCTTACTTTTCTTATCACCTGGGGAATCTTATATTGAATCTTGTCCGGGGTCTGAATATCTGTTGGGCTCAGCATACTTTAACGGATAGGCGCCCTGACAACATAACCTTCGACTTAGTCCTGTATTCGAACTCGCCCACATTACGACTGTAGCTGGAGGCGGTATTGACTCCCATATTTAACATCGACCCTTGGGAAGTAAGAAGGTAAGGCCTGAGTGTTTTATAAGTTGGTGATTATTTAATAGACAAGCGTCTTTCTGTATTCAAATAGAAGGTTAGTTACCGTGGTGGTGTCTTACTTCCTACCTTCTTGGAACTTAGTTACCGAGTCTGTTTAGGGCCTTTTGGCCATTTGTTAGTTTAAACACAAGAAGGTAGCATTTCTTCAAATGTTTGCTAAAATAAGCAATGGACAATATATCCAGTGATACCAATGTGAAAGCAAATAACCAGGGTAGTGGAAAAAGGAGAAAAAATTAACCACGAGACAGAGACAGAAAGGGAATAGGTTACCTTGTTTTACAAAAATTTATTACAATTTTTATAGATATCAAGATCATATCATGAATAGAGAAAACTTTGAATTCCCTTGTACCCATGACGGAAAAACTTAGATTTAAAAGTATTCAAAAATCTCGTTATTTCATGCAAACGACAACATTATTCAAAACCTGATAAAGTAGTACAGGATGTGAAGTTATCACACTATATAAATGTTTTTCCCAAAGGGAGAAGACTAAAATACAAGGAGCTTTAGAGAAAGAAATATAAATGTGGCAGAGGATACTGGTCACAAAGAGAACAAAAAGAATACACCTTGTTTGCCACAAAATGTTTTTGAAGACTTTTGGCATTACTCAACAGAGTGTTTAGAAAGTTGCAAATGTAAAGTTTAATGGAGAGAACATTAAAGAAAACAGAGGCGACGATCATTGGTCCCACGAAAGCAAAGATAAGCGCGAAAATGTTAAATATTTCATAAGTAGTTTGAAACGACACGAAAGTCACTACAACAAAGGAAAGTTGAAGAGGTTGTATCTTTCTTGTAGTATAAGCATGGCAAAACTGTGGAAACTATATGATTCTAAAACATCTGAAGAATTAAACGTCAAGTCGTTCTTTTCAAAGAAAATTAGTTGTAATGAGTTCTATATTGGATTTGGATCCCCAGCTTCTGATATGTGCAGTTTTTGTTTATTACATAGTTGCGAATATCAGTCAATTATTATTATGGCGCAAATTATGGCCGAATTACCAGTCTACAAGCTCAGGGCGAAACAACTTCACCTGTTAATGAAAGTGGAAAATAACGAAAGCGTTTTTTTATGTTTTGATATGCAGAAAGTGAAATGTTTGCTCAAGCTGCCGATTGAGAATTTTTTTTGCTTAAGACAGGATTTGTTTTACCGCTTTTGTTTTACCGACATAAAATCTGAGCATCCCATTTTTACAAATCTTGCTGGACGCTGATCAACTGAAGTGATTGTAACTTAGGTGTTTAGAGGTTTCCCATATGCACAAGTTTTTCTAATTTTGGTGTAAGAATGTAATGTTCCAACTATTTCAATAATTTTTTTTGTTAGAATTTGACTTTTATCCAATATTCGACTATTGGTGTGTTTCAAAATGCTTTTTATTCAAATAAATTGTTCAAAAGTTCTTGTATACATCTTAATCGCCCTAATTACTACGTTTATTGACGGACAAAATTTCACTATCTATGCTGAATTAGGTTGTATGTGGAAACAAAGTAACAGTTACTAAATATAATAGATGTTCTACATAAAAGTATTAAACACTTCTATGCTCCCCATTAATTATGTAGAATGGATAAAAGTCATTTTGAAAGAACGTTCCTTTGGCTATACGTCTGCCGTAGCACTACACCAGATATTTTCCATAATTCAATTTGAATTTATACACTTCCGCGTTTTCTATGAATATATATTGTCACTACTGGCTCAATTAACGCGTAGGTTGGTATTGTCTACCACGCACTGAAGTTGATTCCTGTCCCAAGTAAATTAAGAATCTTCTCACACAAGCTACAAATGGCCACCATGTTTTCCTATTATTGTTATTTTACTGTGTACAGTTGCACTACACCAGAATGTTCGAATATTCATTTTTAATTTACACATATTGGCGTTATTATCTTTCTCTTTTCTTTATTACTCGTGGGTCATTTAACACATATGTCATTGTCTACAATGTGGTGAAATGGGTTGTTTTAATTATCCCACTACCATCAAGATGTTTACAAATATATATCTTTGTGTATTTATATAATAATATACTTGCAATTTCTAATTCCATGTAGTCGCTGGAGGTACCACTAATTATTCGTAATATGACTGCATCAGATTTTGTTGTAATAAAACCTAATGATATCGTATCTTCTTGCATTTCTGGTCGCCTGTCTTCTGGATAGATGTAAGTTATAGTTCCTCTGTTCGGGCCGAATTCGTATGCGATCGATTCTGTAATTCAAAACGTATTAATTGCTAAAAATCTACTGCGGCTTCCATGAGTTTTCTATTGATAGTTAGCCGATCGACTTCAGTCTTTGATTTACAAAAATATATATCTGAAACTTGTAGATTCATATCTCTACAGGTTACAGAAAAAAAAAACAATTAAAATTATGAAGTTGCCAGAGGCAGTTTGAAAGGTGAGGTAATGCGAGTTTCGTAATAAATAGTTTTGTCCGAACTATTCTGAAGATATGTAAGATTACTCACAAAACTTTCGGTTTTAACTATATCGTCGGTAATTAAAATACTCTAGCTATGTTTACTGAAAAATAATTATTAAGCATTAGATACAGATGTCCAACCGCATCCAGTTTTTGGTCATGTTGTTAATTGGTATACTTTTGGTATTAATGACTTCACGTCTGCTATAATTTTTATCATTTTAAGTTTAAAATAGTGATAATACTAGATACTCAAATGGGAGTATTTTTACTAAGAAGCGCAATATCAATATTATAATTTTAATTTTATTAATTGTCGATTATTTTGAAAGATCTTTCTATTCATTAATTTAGACTATTGTAAGATCAATTATTTCATTTCGAACGCAAGAAATATTTGAACTCTGTCATAAAAAATGTAAAATGATGGATAAAATTATATGAAAAACTTACCATCCGAACAAGTAGGTCCTGTATAAGAAGTCATTTCACAGTCACAAGTATACGAATTCCATTGCTGTACACAAATTCCACCGTTTGCACATACGTTATGATTACATTTTTGGGATTGTCCTTTAATAATAGTTAATATTTCAATTAATATTCTAAGAAACGCTTTTTTTTTACCTTCACATCCAGCTGTTACCAGGGAACTATGGACAACGGCATCTTCCATAATATTAGGCGATTCTCCATTTAAATCTAATCCGGCAATGCAACCCTCATATCCATGTCTTGATTTAACATCGTCTTGAGGAAGTTGAGAATACAAGTCTTTATGCACACCACCTAAATATAGTATACCGTCAAGTTCTAAATTACCGACACTCGTACTAGTTGTGACCGTTACGTCATCATCTACCATTAATGTATGTTGCTTTGCAGATGGTCTCCTTATGCCAAC